>OAMR01000763.1:146674-165689 GCA_900205405.1 Echinochloa crus-galli | reverse complement strand
TTTAAAAACAAAAGATTTAGAAAGAAAAAGTTATGAAAAAAGTTTAGGTAAAAAGTTTAGATAGAAAAATTATGAAAAAGTTTAGACAGAAAAATTATGAAAAGGTTTAGGCAAAAACTTTAGAAGGAAAAAATCAAACGCCAAAAAAGTTATGGAAAAACATTTGGAAAGAAGGGAAAAAGTTCAAAATAAATTCTCGGAGAAGAAGATTATGATCAAACTATATTTTGAAGAAAAACTTTGGAAGAAAAAGTCTAGAGGAAAAGTTTTTTGAAAAAAGGTTTGTGAAAAAAAAGAAAAAAAAACGACGGCAAGTGGCGCCTTCCCTCTCCGACCTACCTGCTGCCGCCGCCGGGGAGCTCGCCGGAGACCGCCGCTGCTCCCTCCCTGGACATCGTTGTGGCCGGCCGAGAGCAGCTCGCCGGGGGCCCGAGCTCGCCACGCCGGCCGGTAGCAGCTCACAGGGGATCTGCGCGGAGCTAGCCGTGCTGGTCGGAGCAGCACGCCGGGATCCATGGAGCTCACCACACCGGCCGGGGGCGGCATGGAGCTTGCCTGGAGCTTCCCTCACAGCTTGTGCCGACCCTCGATTGGATATAGAAGATGAGATAGAAAAAAGAAAAGGAAAAAGAGATGGAGATAATACGGACAGGCACAGCAGCCATGGATCCCACCCACGTGCTCCACTCCATCCACTTGTGTTGGGCACTGCAAAAGCTGCTGCGCGGGGCTAAGCGTGGTTCGACCGACCTCAAGTTCCCTTACGTGCGGTCACGCGCAGAAACAAGATTGCGGTGCGAATGCACGGGTTAATGGACTAGTTATGATAATCTCAAACTGTGCCACAATTTTATCTGGAAATGATCGCCCCTAATAGATTTCTGTTGGCCCGATCTGACTTTTTGAACTGTCAAAGTCCTCCGTGAGATAGCGGTGTTACCGCGTTAGGTCCATGACGACCTTGGCGGGGTCCTGCTCCAACACCCACCGGAACAACACGGTGAAGCTCCACGGAAGCTGTCTCGAGTCAGAAGTTTCTTGTCCGTGATGAGGAAGAGGCCATTCGATGAGTCATGACTCATGAGGTTAATTTGCTCGCCTGGTGGAGGAGTGCCCTGAACCTGAGGCGAGACGCGAGGCCAACCATGAAAGACGTGGAGGTGAGGGTGAGGATCCTGAAGGGATGCCCTGCTGCTCTGAAAAGACGAGGATGTTCGGCCCCGTTGTGAAGCGGAACAAGGTGGTGTTGGGCGTGGGGGTGTTGTTCCGGTGGCTGGTCAGGATGGTACAAACTATAGCAGGAGTTCGCGTCCATACCACCCTAGCCCCTAGGTTGAGTCTTCTGAGTACTGTTCAGCTCTGCTGTGCGCTGTCATTTTTGTAGTGCAAAAACTAAATAGCAGGAAACATATGAGCCTGATACGATGTTTCACTTATTCAGATTCAGCGCGGTTGGAAAGCTTGGCATTAACCAATGCGCGTTCAGTAAATCCAGTTTGAAGCTGAGCAAACCAGTCAAGCAAATCAGCTCAGAAGTCTTCCGAGCGTGCTCCCTGAGGTGCCCGCGATAGGTACAGGTAACTCCACCTGTTTGGCGCGCGTGTTCTCAGCTGACTGGTCTGCCGTCTGCGACGGGGATGATGGGTGAGACTTAGGCTGTGTTTAGTTCCAAAAGTGGATCGAATAGTTTGGTGAAAATATCACATCGGACAACACTGTACACTTTTTGTTTGTTTGTGGTAAACATTGTCGTATCATGACCTAAGTACGCTCAAAAGATTCGTCTCGTCGTGTACATCAAAACCATGTAATTATTGTTTTTATTTACCCACATTTAGTGTTCCATGCACGAGGAGAGAGATTTGATGTGATAGGTGAAAAGTAAAGTTTGGAAAGAGAATTTTGAGGAGTTTGGTGATTTGATGGGGAACTAAACACAGCCTGGCCTATTTAGTTCCCTATCACATCACCAAACTTTCAAAAAATCTCTCTCCAAACTTTACTATTCATCTATTGCATCAAATCTCTCTCCTCGTGCATTGAGTATTAAATGTAGGTAAATAAAAAACTAATTGTATAGTTTTGATGTACACGATGAGACGAATCTTTTAAGCCTAATTAGGTCATGGTAGGACAATGTTTACCACAAACAAACGAAAAGTATTACAGTATACTGCAGTGTCCAATGTGATTTTTTTACTCCACTTTTCAACCACTTTTCGGGAACTAAATTGAGAGCAGCTACATCCTACTGGGGCTGGAAGTGCGGCACAATTTGTAGGGGCTGCCCTGCTGGCAATTTGTAGGGGCGGAGCCGTGCAGGCGTGCGTGACCACTAATTAAGTATATCAAATAAAATTAATTTATAAAACTATCTTTACAATCCTGGATTAATTTGTGAGACCTATCTAATGAGACTTTTAACCGTATGATTAGATAATGGTTATTGTAGCATTATTATAATAAATCATGGACTAATTAGGCTTATTAGATTCGTCGCGCAAAGTTACACCCGTCCCTAAAAATGTTTTGCAAATAGACTTGATTTGATCTGCATGCAGGCAAGATTCCTTTGAAAAATAAATATCCGGCCGGAAAAGAAACACAGCCAATAGTTCAGGCACAGCTGGTCTACATGTTTCCCTGAAGAATGAAGACCCTTCCATTCCGTTGAAGGCATTATTCAAGATCTCGAGCAGAGTAAATGACACGATAATTTGAACAAGGCCTTGCTCGGCTGTAGTGTTCAGACGGATCACGCGCAGATTGTGTTTCTGAGTAACATGCGTGTCTTTTTGTTCGATTCTAAAAGAGTTAAATACACTGTAGGCCCTTAAATTTGTCACCATATGCCACTTAGATCCACAAACTTGCAAAATCACTCTAAGCCACTTGGGTCCATATCCCTTCGGTGGTAATGCATATATGCAAAAAACCCCTTGATTTATATCTTCTTTTTCATCTACGTCCTCTTCTCATCTCTCTCCTCTCTCTCTCTCTCTCCACACGTGTTTCGTCGCCAACACCACCGACGGAAGCAACCCGCTGCGGTAGTGTCGGTGTCGAGATTGGCCGCCCAACCTCAGCTCCACACAGAATGCGCTGTGTCCCGTTCCTTGACGGTTGATGCAAGAGCTAGCACAATGACATACAGGAGTTTATCCTGGTTCCGGCCACGGGGCCGTACGTCCAGCAGAGTGTGCTCACGGCACTGTACTATCTTGCACCGAGGTGCCTGCAGTGGGGGGCTACAAGCAAGGTGGGAGATGAGATGAAGTCTCCAAGTCCCCGAAAACGGGTGCGAGAGTGATTGAGGCGGAGTGCCAATATCGTGGAAGGTGGTGATCGTGCGCGCGTTCGTGTGTTATGAGTCCGCTCGCCCTGAGGGGGCGCCCTCCTCCTCCTTTTATAGGCCAAGGGGGGGTGTACAAGTACGAGTACAGTAGATGTTACAGGGGCACGCACTGGAGATCATGGCGCCGATCGTGCCGTCGCTCTCGATTCTGGCGGGGGATTTATGGCGAGCTCCGGCTTCTGCGGGCGTTGTGGCCGTCCCTGTGCTTGTCCCGGAGTGACTTCAAGGGGTGGAGCGGCTATGGTCGGCGTCCGGTCGTCCTCCGCCGGTTGGTTCGAGGGTGTGACAGTAGGGGAAGGACGGGAGTTGGCGGCACAGGGGCCGGTGTGGTGGTTGCTGTTGACCACAGTGCGCGGCGTGCCCGGTTCTCCGGGGAATGGCCGAGAGTTGGCGGATTTGACCTGGCGTTCGTCATCACAGGGCCGCGCCTGACCGGAGTCTGCGCTTGGTCGCCGTTCGTACCTTCGCTCGAGGGTTCCCCATGCTCGTTCGAGGGCTGCGCCGCGGGGGGAGGACGAGAGTAGGCAGAACAGTGGCGCGGAATGACGCCTGCAAGTCCGCACAGGGCCTTGCGCGGCGCCGCATGCGTCCGCACAGTAGCGGTGAGGACGCATAGTGACCGGAGCAGGTAGAACAGCGAGCTCTGTGGCGTCAGCGGCGCGGCGTGGGAGGAGATCACCTTTTGACTTCGGCGCCTGACCGATGGGGCGGCCATTAAATGCTGTTGTCGGGCGGGGCGCCGGGGCACGCCGCGTTGAGTAGAGGGGTGCCCTTGAGCGAGGCGGAGTTGGCTCGCCTGCTTGAGGGGGTACGCGGCCCTCGAGCGAGGCGGAGTTGGCTCGCCTGCTTGAGGGGGTGCGCGGCCCTCGAGCGAGGCGGAGTTGGCTCGCCTGCTTGAGGGGGTGCGCGGCCCTCGAGCGAGGCGGAGTTGGCTCGCCTGCTTGAGGGGGTGCGCGGCCCTCGAGCGAGGCGGAGTTGGCTCGCCTGCTTGAGGGGGTGCGCGGCCCTCGAGCGAGGCGGAGTTGGCTCGCCTGCTTGAGGGGGTGCGCGGCCCTCGAGCGAGGCGGAGTTGGCTCGCCTGCTTGAGGGGGTGCGCGGCCCTCGAGCCCCTAGCTTCCTTGCCTCCTACTCTGCCTAAACCGCCATGGAGTGCTATAAATAGGACCCATAGCTGCACTTTGTAACACACACCACAAGCCAAGAGCTCCATTTCCACTTTTCTCTTTAGTAGAGTTAGGATAGTTTAGTTGGGAGTTAGATTCGAGTCGAGCTGTGCCTCGGAGGTTCCGGAGTCGTCTTCAGAAGCTCTGGTATTAGCTCTTGTATCTTTTACTTATCTTTTGTATGACATTCGACTTATCAATATAGTTATCTACTTTATCGGCCGAACCGCCCCCACTGCTCCACCGCCTCCAGGGAGCAAGCCTAGGCCGTGGGATCCAAAGGCGGTAGGATGGACGGTTCGGCCGAACCGACCCGTTCGGCCGAACCGCCATCTTTGCCCGAATCGCCAGGGGGGCGGATCCGCGCGGGGAGAGCCAACGCCGGCGGACGCTGCTCCTGCTCCCGCCACCGCGTCGTGCTCCCTCTCCTCCTCGTCCTCTTCACCGTGCTCCCCCTCCTCGCCTGCCCGCCGCCACGGCTTCGCAGGGACCTCGCTGAGCAGGGCGAGGAGCTTGGCCTGGACGCCGTCGCCGTCGCTCCAGGCCGCTCGACGCGCGCGAGCCGCTCCTGCCAGCTCGCCTCCTACGCGTGGGCGGCTATACCTCGGGATACTCCCAGGTGAAGTGCTACAGCTGTGATTCTGTGCGCTTGCAGAATATTCACATATTTTACTAGCCATAAGGAAAACCACTGAAACACTCCTTACCCCAGTACCAGAATTCTCAATTCTGATATTGGATCGTAAGAAGTGCCAACAATAAGCTGTGGCGGGCCGCATCGCCTGGGCCGCCGGTGATTTGGCCCTTTGTGATTAACGTTTTTTGAGGGTGATTATCCCGATGGTTAGGGGACCCCTTTGGCATGTCCCCGACAGGTAGGAATCTGTCTGGGCCATGACAACGTGCGCACTGAAGAAGCTCATGGCGCGGCTGCCCAGGGACGTTGCGGGGCACGTGGCCTCCGACCTCACGCTGCCGGAGCAGGTCGCGTCGGCGCAACATAGGGGAGGGCGGCGACTCATCGCAGGAGAGAGAGATGAGAGAGACGATGAGGAGGACATGGAAGGAGAGAGAGAAAGAATGCAGGAGAAAGAGAGAGAGAGACGAGAGAGGCGAGACGAGGCAGTAGCGCCACGGTGTGGCCCCGGCCAGCCTGACATGAGGCATCTCCGGAGGAGGAGCATGGCGGCCAGGCGGACCTCCCTCACCTCCCATTGTCCCTGTGCTGCCCTTCTCGTGCTCCTTCCTCCTCGGCCATCCCTCCCTAGGCCGGCGATCGTCAGATCCGGCCGCCCCAAGTGATCTCCAACGGTGGCTCTCCCTCCTCGGGCTCTCCCCTTCCTTCACCGGTCCAGCCCAACCCATTCCTACCTACCCACGTCGGCGTTGGATCCACCTCTTCTCCTTCCCCCTCTGCAACGGGAGTGTGGCAGACAGTGGGAGAGCTCCCTCCCTCTCTCCGGCACGGCGGAGCTCCCTGGGTCGGCGACAGCCTCGGCCTCCCTCCTCTGGTCCTCCTCGCGGCCCTCCTCCGTGCGTGCCGAAGAAGCTCCTGGCACGGCTGCTCAGGGACACAGCGGGGCTCGCAGCCTCCGGCCTCGTGCTCCCGGCGCTGGTCGCGACGGTACAGCCCATGGGAGGGCGGCGGCCTAACGCAGGAGAGAGAGAGAGAGAGATGAGAAGGAGGGTGTTGACACAAAGATGCGACAACACACTCGAAAACGCAGCACGGCCGTCACCACGGCCAACACCCGGCCTCCCTCGGCAAACCGGTCAGACCGGTTCTTAGAACCGGTCAGACCACTTTCTGGCAGGAGGTCGTGAAGACCTAGAAACTCGAGCTCGGGAGGGACCCCGTCGGAGCTCAAGCAATCTAGGGTTGCTCTAGGGTCGGCAGGCCACCTAGAACGTCCTTGAACACCGTAGAGACGAGCAAAGAACAGCAAATATGGGGTTGGAAAAGGGTTAGGGTTTGAGAGGTAAAAATAAGGGACAATTGTATTTGATTCGATTGGAATACCTCAATCGGCCTCCTAGCCTTTATATTTGTAGGCCGGGGAAGTCTTACCCCTCATGAGTTGGTTACAATATGGGATTAAACTCGGAATCCTAAACCTACTCGAATTACAGATAAAACCGGTCAGACCGGTTTGACAAACCGGTCAGACCGGTTTGCCTCGATGACTGCCAATTTTGGCTGTCAACAAAGGGCGTGGATGGAGAAGAAGATACAAATCAAGTTTTTTTTTATATATGCATGACCACCGAAGGAGTATGGACCCAAGTGGTACAACTTAATAAGTTTGGGGTGTTGGATTTCGATTTTGCAAATTAGTGGACCTAAGTGGCACACGGTGACAAATTTAATAGCCTACATTGTATTTAACTCATTCTAAAATGTCTTGCAGGAACTTCCATTGTTTGGCCCGTATATGCAGTGTGGAGAAGTCAAACTTGGAGGCTACCTGGAAGACTTGAAGACTGGAACATGACGCATTTGCCATCCCGACAAGGACATGACTATAAGGCGCTGTCTTCCACGGAGATTGCAGAAAATTCGTCCGTCTCACTGACCAATATAAGGCGCGCTATAGTTGTGCTAAACTGCTAATGTGTATGATGTAAAGGAATCAAACCATTGATATCTTCTCAATATAGAACATACATATATCCAAAGATGAGCAGAGCCATGTCTACTCTCCTGCTCGCACTGCTCCTGGTGCCGTTGCCAACCGCTATCGCGATGACAGCGGGCACAGCAAACTGTTCTACCTTCTGTGGCACATCCAGATCTCATATCCGTTCGGAATAGGCAGCGAGTGCTCCCTGCCGGGCTTCAATCTCACCTGCGTGCCCGGTGCAGACAACACTAGCACCCTCCTGCTTGGCAACCCAGCCATGGTCGTCTATGACACTGCTAACACCCTCTATCCTGCCATCGGCGCCAGCATCGCGTACTTCTTGAATATGACTCCTGGAGTCCGCGACTACACCTTCCACTGGGAGGCTCCAGGAAGACCCTTCGCCATCTCCGGCTCATCATACATGTCGCTCTTCGTCGTTGGCTGCGGCGTCAAGGCCTCGTTGTTCACCAGCGACTCCGCTGATGAGGTCGGGAGCTGCTCCGTGATCTGCGCAGGAGATGAAATCATGGAGCGGTTGTCCGCCGGCAACGAGCCGTGCGTCGGCATCGGATGCTGTAGCATCGACATCACGGTGAACCTAAGAGCGTTCACTCTCTACATCTCGCGCATAAGGGGAGCTGCGCGGGTGCTGGAACAAGTGAACGCCTTCATCACCAATCAAACAAACTATCGGTTCAGCGAATCGCACCTCCGATATAATCTTACGGGTCAGTATGCGGCCGTGTTGAACTGGGCTATTCCCTATCAGCCAGACTGCAAACATGCCATGGAAGACAGAGCGAGCTACGCGTGCTTTAACAACAGCAGATGCCAGGATTCGCCAATCGGTGGATATGTTTGCAACTGTACGGGAGGATTCTCCGGCGATCCTTACGTCGTCGACGGCTGCGTAGTACAAGGTCAGCTCTCTTTACTTCTTCACCAATACTAAACTTGATCTTATTTATTATCCTAGTAACTAGAACGAGTGTCAAGTTAAATTGTTAATGGGCGACTCCATCCCCTCACGTTGCTTCCCTCGGTCGACTCGAGGGGTGCCGCCGCCGCAAGGCACCGCACCGTCCGAGCGGCAGTGCCCCCTGCCCCTCCCCTCCTTCCCTTCCCCTTCCACCCATGCACCACATCTGCGTGCTCGTCCACCGTCGCCGCTATCGGTCGTCCCGCCCCGGATCCGTCGCCCCTATAGGCACATTACCGGATTCGTCGCCCCCACCGCGTCGGCGTCGTCCCTGACCTGAATCCGGCGCCCCTGTCCTGGCACCGTCTTGGTCGCTCACCGTCGTTGCCACTTGCCACCGGTCACCCTACCCCGGATCCGTCACCGTCGTTGCCACTTGCCACCGGTCACCCTACCCCGGATCCGCCACCCCCGTCCAGGTGCCGTACCGGATCCGTCGCCCGCCCTGGCCCCCAAAGATCCACGTGGTCGTCCTGCGTCAGAATTACCGCTGCCGCCCATCGGGCCGGATCCAGCGCCCCCGCTCTGGCGCCACCAGTGGCCCTCGAGATCACGAGCTCCAACCGTTGCCGCCGTTGTCATTGTCGTGACTTGAATCTCTTTGGCTTCGCCGGGTGAAAACCTTGTTCATTCTTCTCGAGCAAACGGACTGCATTGACGTTCGCCACGTCAAATCCTCCTTGAAGGTGTGGTCTTGGCAAGCCCTGGCTCCCGGTCTTTGTGCGTAACCTTGGTGTTCTATGGTTTGTTCTATGGTTTAAGTAGGTTCTCAATCTCTTAGGTCGTTTACTCGAGTTGTAGTGTAATATGGGTTTCTTTTCCTTTCTTGTTGTTACATGAAGTTTTGGTCACTGTTTTTGTCTCTTTGTTTAGTTGTTCTCAAGGTTGTTTGGTTGTAGTTCTCTTCTTCTTAATAAAAACGTGTTCAACACGTTCTCAAAAAACTCAAATCGTTAATGTAGTTAAAATCATGCTTGGCATTCTTTGCAGAACAACTCGTCCTCGTGTGAGGACCTGTTCAAATTATTTTAAATAAACCGGATATAAATGATTGACTGACCTAACTTAAGCGAAATAACTTTGGTAATCCATGGTGTGTGTCTCGATCAGTGCCCAAAAATAATTTGCATGCCAATTTTACACATCACTGCAACAACCACAAAGATATATAAGAGATCAATTTTAACTTTTCGTTATAAGCCTTCAACATATTACAAATTTCTCAAAAAAGTTTGTAACTATAAACAATGAGGTTCATGATGTTATTCTTAACATGTTAATCAGAATTGGATCTTTACACCTAGTGCAAAGCATGTTTGTAGCAACAATTAATTGAGATTAACATATTATGTAAAACTAGTAGAGTGCATGTGCGTGCCGTACGTGGTAAAAAAATATTGATAAATTTTATACTGTTTCAGTTTACAACCATCAAGAACATCATCATCATCATATTTTCCAATAGAAACTCTTGTTTTTTTAGAAAGTAGATCCTGGATGGTCCTATCCACCTCTCCTTCAGTGGACCGGCACATCAGGTCATTCCTTTGTTGTTGTCTTATTTTAGCAGCACTCCCCAAAATAAATAATCTAACGATCGCTCCACGCAGGCATCGTGGGTAGCGTCTGGTCCGGCTGCGTGAACCCAATAAGGTACATCCTCAGATGCGTCCACGTCAGGATGTAAGTGGGCGCAGGTCCACCTGCTAACCTGCCAAGCCCGCCTGCAAAATATAGCCCAGTGGGCGCCTGCAGGTGTGCGCATTTTACTAGTGGGCTTCAGCAGGAAGGCTTCCAAAGTCCAATAGGCTTCAGCAGGTAAACCCACTAGGCCCATGACGTCCTGCAACACTTGCAACAGCTTGCAACTTTCTTCCTCATCTCCCGTCGCCCCTGCAGCTGGGCACCGAGCGCCGCCCATCACGCACACCGGCCGACTGCCCGCGCGCCTGGCCACCACCGCCGGCCATCGTCATCGCACGCACCGGCCGCCGGCCTCCACCTTGCACGCCACGGCCGCTGGGCGCCGCCCGGACACTGCCGCGCCGCGCCCGGCCAGGCCCACTAGATCTGCGCGGGGCTCACCGGTTGCCACCTCACGCGCGACTCCCCGGCGCCGTCTGCTCGCCACCGCCGCCCACGCGCCCCGGACGCCGTCGCCCGTCCCGAACTGACGTGCTCGCCTAGCAGCAGACACCTGCGGGTACCTGCATGGCCTGCTAGCTTCTCCTGCTACCGCCCGGCAGAGCAAGCGGGCCTGCCTGCATAGGCACGCCGGCTCCTGCAGGAAGCAAAATTAGCGGAGCGGGCATCGCAGGTGCCGTGCGGGCAGTCCGCAGGCGCGCCTGCCTGCATCCTGACTGACGTCGACGACGCCACCTCTCCGGCGCCAAACCACCCGCCGAGCTCCCGTGCCACCTCGTCGGCTAGGTTGGCGTCTTTCCAGCCGGCGAACGAGCCGACAAGGGACACGAACACGGGCACCTTCCCCAAAGGTAAGTATGACGACGCCACATTACTGGCGAAGAACATGTTGTCACGATCCCCTTGCCCGACCCGTTGAGGAGCAGGATGGGGTCCTTGATCGGCGAGGCAGACGGTGCTCCTCTCGGATTTCTTGGGCTTATCTGAAATCGATAGTTGTGGCAGGAGCTTCTCGGCCTCCGGCTGCTCGACGGCAACGACGATGCCGAGCTCGCCAGGATGGTTTCGCCGGTGTCGAGCGTCACACCGGACCGGTCGATGGCGGCGGCGCGGTCATTAAGGCGGACGGAGTTCGCGGGGAGGCGGCCCGCGAGCTGCGACGCGATGGCGTCGATGCCGTCGACAGGCAGCGTGTTGTCTCCATTAGCGAGGGGACTTGAACACGAGCTCGACGAGGTGGGACGACATGTCGAGAGCCGGGTAGAAGAATATCCCGGTGAGGAACGGCCGCAGGAACTGCTACACGATGGACGGCGAGAAGAGAACCCGAGCCGCAGGTGCTCCATCGTGGTCGTTCCGTAAGGAATGGGTATGAATTTTTTAGGTGACAAACGTTTTTATTCTACTGAATCTTTATAGTATAGATTATTCATTCATCCAAAAACATAAGTATTTCTGAAGGTTTTGATTTGTCCAAGAATATAAACACTTTTTGGTCATTCATCTCTTCTTTCTATCACATCACTTACTATATAGTCTTAGGACTCAATAGCCTTGGTTAAAGGTAACAACTAATGCAAACCGAACAACCAATCCACAAACGAGCTACATTAACGGTGTTAATTTAAATCCACATACGAGCTTTTAATAGGGACAAACAACGATGTTAATTTAAATGCAACAATAAATGGTTCATGTTTTTTAACATGGCATTTTGGTATATTCTAAAAACTCTAAAGAATGCTTAGGTCAATCCCAACCCAAGACATTAGACATGTAGTGTCCATATTTTCCACATTATTAAGAAATTAGTTGTAGACATCACTCTCCCAATGTAAACGCATCTCTTCCACACTTAGATTTAATGCTATTCATCTTACATATTGTCTTGAATATTGTGTAGACACCATGTCTCATGCAAGACCTGGTTTCTTTCTCTTTCTTCATTTAATCACTTATCACATCATCTTTTATCCTAGATGATAACTCATTTATTTCTATGGACAAGATCCTAGTTATTTGGTTGGGACTATCCTTATATTTATAGATAGAGTTCTGTAACATAGACATTATAAGTTTTCTAGATACACACCAAATCCTATATACCTAGACATAACTTTTGCTAGATACCTAGTGTAGGTGCATAATTTTTATTGTGTATCTAGAAAATTTAAAATGTCTTATATTACAGGACGGAGGGAGTGGAAATTAAGAATTTTAACAACCCAAATACACCTATAAAGGCAGATGGGAAGCAAACCAACTAGAACGAAGAAAAACTTGCAAACTGAGACATTAAAGCAGGATTATATCAAAGCTAACTAGAGATGGATAATCTGCCGAGCAAATCCCACATAGAAAAAAGACGCCCCTAGAGTTTCCACTTTTTATTAGATGTATTTAGTGAATCTATAAACCTCTCCCCTTCTCCTATCCTATAATCTAACTCTCTCAATAAAGTGGAGAACGCTCTACTCCTGGTTCAAGTTGAAGGACCGACCATATAATGGCAGTTCTTTGAATGACACTCGGAGCTTTAGAATACTGCAAAAGACCCCATTTCCGCCTACAACAGATTTCAGTATGTTTCATCTTACAATTCGATATCGATATCAGATTCCAAATAATTATTGTTATTTTTGTTGAACAGATATTAACTCTATGCAACCGATGGAAAATTGCCCGACATCTTGCGGGAACCTGACCGTCCCATTTCCCTTCGGCATGCAAGTAGGTTGTTTTGCAAAAGTCGAATTGTACCTGACATGTAACCCGGGGCTTTCTCTTCCCTTCCTCCAAATGTCTGACGGTTCAGTGGTCACTAATATTTCCATCGACGATGGTATCCTGAATGTTCTCAATCCATCGGGCCCGAGTCACTTCATGGCCGATACAGAAACTCCTCTGTACGCCTTCTCGGAAGAATGGGGCACGGTGAAGTGGGCCGTGGGCAGCATGACCTGTAAGGAGGCAATGACGTCCAAGGAGACTTATAGATGCTTCTCTCGTAGTGACTGTGTGGATGTAACAGGCGATAAAACATTCCAGCAAGTTGGTTATCGGTGCAAGTGCTCTCCGGGGTTTGAAGGAAATCCTTACCTGAAAGATGGATGCACAGGTATGATCTCTGGTAGGCTTTGGAAAGAATGTGAATTTCACATTTGTGAGAACTTACATTTCGATTATGCAAATTGCAGATATTAACGAGTGCCTTCAGCCAGATAAATACATCTGCCGTGGTATTTGCAGAAATACTTTTGGGAGCTATACATGCGACGGTTGTCCTCATGGAACAGATTTCAGTGACATCTCGAGGAAATGCAAACCATCTACTTTAATATTAGGTAAGCAGTAAGCTCTGAACAACTTGCAATAATATGAATTGTATAAAATTGTATCATTGTATCGCTTCCCCATCTCCGGACTTAGTGGGTTCAAACGATGCAGGCGTTACAATTGGACTAAGCAGTGGGGGCGGCATTCTGTTTCTTGCCGCGGTTGTTGCTATTCTTACACGGAGATGGAAGAGAAATGTTCAGAAACAGCTAAGAAAGAGGTATTTCCGCAAGAATAAAGGCATTCTCCTAGAACAACTGATCTCTTCAGACCAAAGTACAAGCGATAGCACAAAGATATTCTCCCTCGAAGAGCTAGAGAAGGCAACCAACAATTTTGATCATGCCCGTGTAGTCGGTTGTGGTGGCCATGGCACTGTGTACAAGGGCATCCTAACTGACCAGCGTGTGGTGGCTATCAAAAGATCCAAGCTCGATGAAAGCACGGAGATCGAACAGTTCATCAATGAGGTGTCTATCCTCTCGCAGATCAACCACCGGAACGTGGTGAAGCTCCATGGGTGCTGCCTTGAGGCCGAGGTACCTCTACTTGTCTGTGAGTTCGTCTCCAATGGCACATTGTACGACCTTTTGCACCGTGAGCAAAATGGCACCCTGGTACCCTTGTCTTGGGAGGAGCGCCTAATGATTGCCATTGAAATCGCCAGTGCTCTCACATACCTACATTCAGCGGCTTCTATGTCAATCCTCCACAGAGATGTCAAGTGCACTAACATACTTCTGAACGACAGCTACACAGCAAAGGTTTCAGATTTTGGCGCGTCGAGGTCGATCCCCATTGATCAGACTCATCTGCTCACAGCTGTACAAGGAACATTCGGATACTTAGATCCAGAGTACTACTATACCGGCCAACTCAATAATGAGAAGAGTGATGTCTATAGTTTCGGGGTGATACTTCTCGAGCTATTGACGAGGAACAAACCAATTTTTGAGGATGAGAATGGCGAGAAGCAGAACCTATCGAACTATTTCCTATGGGCGATAGGCGAGAGGCCCTTGGAGGAGGTAGTGGACGAGCAGATTCTAGAGGAAACGGGTGACGAATCGATCTCGGGCACAGCTTTGCTGGCCAGGGAGTGCCTCAGTCAGACACGAGGGGAGCGGCCTACCATGAAGGAAGTGGAGATGAGGTTGCAGTTGCTGAAGTCCAGTCATCATGCGGTTGCTCCTCCAAAGGCAAGGATGACCGAAGTGACCCGTTCCCGCCGTGAAGCAGCGAAAACCAACGGGATTATTGGTGCTCCTCCGGTGGCTGCTGGTCACCACGGCTCACGGCAGTACAGCCTAGAGCAGGAGTGTGTGTTGTCCTCGCGTGTGCCGAGGTAGATTGCTACTTGTTGCTTGGCATAGCGTCTCGCTGCTGTCTGTATTTTGATTGCTTGTTGCGCCGCTATAATTTTGTACCGCAAACCTCATAGTGCATCAGATGAACATGTTGTTGGGATTGATCTTGGTGGTTAAAATCAAAATGAATGGCTAAGATCAAATCCACTATGCCTCTGTTGATTTTGCTTTTGACCAGTGGGCAGAACCTGGCCCTTTTACTGCTATACACTACAGGTCATGAAAATAGACATGATCTGGACCATAGCTTGATTTCCATTGCCCTGCCCAATGCCTTGAGCAGGCTATCCTTATCCTCCTCGAGATACCTGAGGTACCCGGCTGCGGCGGCCACGGCAGGCAAGAGGCACGCCAGTGGCGGGGAGGCTCTAGCTTAGGGCCCAACGAGGCCCGTCAGCCCCGGTGTCCCTCGCTGCCCCCACCGCCGGTCACCGCCTGGCCGGCGGTGCTCCCGTACCGCCTCGCCTCCAGCGCCGGCCGAGCCTTCACCGCAGCCGGTCCTCCGCCGCCCCCCACCCCTTTCTTCTCTGGGGCTAGCGATCATTGGAGCCTCTACCCTGGAAACCCCAAAACCCTAACCGTCGCCGCCGCCGCCGCCACCGGCCTCGCCCACCACCTGCGGCCGGCGGCGCCCTCGCCGCCGAGCCACCCCCGCCTGACTCCCGCCCCTCCGCGCTCGCCTCGCCAGCGCATGGCGGCGGCGCCCGAACGAAGAAGACAATGGAAATCATGCGGTCCAGATCAGCCACACGAATCTCAAACACTGAAACCCAAAAACAACTTCCGGAGGCTATATAGAAATCCCAGGCGGCGGGTGGTCCCTGATGACACTGGCGTACCTCTTCTTCCACAGGTCCATGTTGATCTCGGGCTCTCGGCGGCCCTCTTGTCCTCCTCCATCTCCGATCCCTCCGCGTCTCCTCCATGAAGCGGTCCACGTCGGCGCGCATCGCGGCCAGGTGCTCCCGAGCCGCCCTCCGCTTCTCCCGTAGTTTTGGATGCCTCGAGCTCGAGGTCCCCCTTGGTCCGCTTCGTCGTCGTCTCGCTCGAGATCCGCCGTGGCTATCTATCGCGCGTGGTTAGGTGGGCTGTCGTGGCTTGGTTGGTGGGCTTTTTTAGCCCACTAAAAGCTTTAGGATGCGCGGGAGTAGCACAGCCAGCCCAATAGCGATCCGTATATCAGTTTTTTTGTTATTTTTATTTTATTTGTTTTCTATTTACTTTTTCTACATCTATTAATTTATACATCTTTTTTTAAAAAAAATTTTATACTTACCTTTTTTATTTTTGATTTGTTTTTTCTTGTTCATTTTATTTTCTTTTTTTTGTTATTCAATTTTATTATTTATATTTTTTACACTTATTTGTTCAACATGTGTATATATTTGTTAGTCCCATGTATATATTTGTTCGTTATGTTATGTGTATATATTTGTTCGTAATTTTTTCTTTACTCCTTTTGTTTTCTTATACTAACTTGTTCGGAACATTGATACATTAACTAACTTTATCCGTCATAGCAATTTGTTCGTAATGTGGACTCATTTGTTCTCCCTGTACAGTAATTTGTTCGCAACGTGGATTGATTTGTTCTCTATGTGTAGTAATTTGTTCGCAACGTAGATTGATTTATTCTTCATGTGTAGTAATTTGTTCGCAACATGGATGCTTTTGTTCTCCGTGTGTAGTAATTTTGTTCGTAACGTGAACTTATTTGTTCTCCATGTGCAGTAATTTGTTCGCAACGTGGACTTATATGTTCTCTATGTGTAGTAATTTTTTCGCAATGTGGACTGATTTGTTCTCCACGTGTATTAATTTGTTCGCGATGTGAGTTCTTATGTTCTCTATGTGCAGTAACTTGTTCACAACATGGACTCATTTGTTCTCCATGTGAGTAATTTGTTCGTAATGTGGACTGATTTGTTCTCCATGTGTAGTAATTTGTTCGCAACATGGATTTTTTTTCTGCATGTGCAACAATTTGTTCGCAATGTGGACTCATTTGTTCTCCCTGTGCAGTAATTTGTTCGCAATATAAACTTATATGTTCTCCATGTGCAGTATACGTGTCCTATAAAACATCTTCAACTTGGTCGAGAATAAAGGCATTCTCCTAGAACAACTGATCTCTTCAGACCAAAGTACAAGCGATAGCACAAAGATATTCTCCCTCGAAGAGCTAGAGAAGGCAACCAACAATTTTGATCATGCCCGTGTAGTCGGTTGTGGTGGCCATGGCACTGTGTACAAGGGCATCCTAACTGACCAGCGTGTGGTGGCTATCAAAAGATCCAAGCTCGATGAAAGCACGGAGATCGAACAGTTCATCAATGAGGTGTCTATCCTCTCACAGATCAACCACCGGAACGTGGTGAAGCTCCATATGGGTGCTGCCTTGAGGCCGAGGTACCTCTGCTTGTCTATGAGTTCGTCTCCAACGGCACATTGTACGACCTTTTGCACCGTGAGCAAAATGGCACCCTGGTACCCTTGTCTTGGGAGGAGCGCCTAATGATTGCCATTGAAATCGCCAGTGCTCTCACATACCTACATTCAGCGGCTTCTATGTCAATCCTCCACAGAGATGTCAAGTGCACTAACATACTTCTGAACGACAGCTACACAGCAAAGGTTTCAGATTTTGGCGCGTCGAGGTCGATCCCCATTGATCAGACTCATCTGCTCACAGCTGTACAAGGAACATTCGGATACTTAGATCCAGAGTACTACTATACCGGCCAACTCAATAATGAGAAGAGTGATGTCTATAGTTTCGGGGTGATACTTCTCGAGCTATTGACGAGGAACAAACCAATTTTTGAGGATGAGAATGGCGAGAAGCAGAACCTATCGAACTATTTCCTATGGGCGATAGGCGAGAGGCCCTTGGAGGAGGTAGTGGACGAGCAGATTCTAGAGGAAACGGGTGACGAATCGATCTCGGGCACAGCTTTGCTGGCCAGGGAGTGCCTCAGTCAGACACGAGGGGAGCGGCCTACCATGAAGGAAGTGGAGATGAGGTTGCAGTTGCTGAAGTCCAGTCATCATGCGGTTGCTCCTCCAAAGGCAAGGATGACCGAAGTGACCCGTTCCCGCCGTGAAGCAGCGAAAACCAACGGGATTATTGGTGCTCCTCCGGTGGCTGCTGGTCACCACGGCTCACGGCAGTACAGCCTAGAGCAGGAGTGTGTGTTGTCCTCGCGTGTGCCGAGGTAGATTGCTACTTGTTGCTTGGCATAGCGTCTCGCTGCTGTCTGTATTTTGATTGCTTGTTGCGCCGCTATAATTTTGTACCGCAAACCTCATAGTGCATCAGATGAACATGTTGTTGGGATTGATCTTGGTGGTTAAAATCAAAATGAATGGCTAAGATCAAATCCACTATGCCTCTGTTGATTTTGCTTTTGACCAGTGGGCAGAACCTGGCCCTTTTACTGCTATACACTACAGGTCATGAAAATAGACATGATCTGGACCATAGCTTGATTTCCATTGCCCTGCCCAATGCCTTGAGCAGGCTATCCTTATCCTCCTCGAGATACCTGAGGTACCCGGCTGCGGCGGCCACGGCAGGCAAGAGGCACGCCAGTGGCGGGGAGGCTCTAGCTTAGGGCCCAACGAGGCCCGTCAGCCCCGGTGTCCCTCGCTGCCCCCACCGCCGGTCACCGCCTGGCCGGCGGTGCTCCCGTACCGCCTCGCCTCCAGCGCCGGCCGAGCCTTCACCGCAGCCGGTCCTCCGCCGCCCCCCACCCCTTTCTTCTCTGGGGCTAGCGATCATTGGAGCCTCTACCCTGGAAACCCCAAAACCCTAACCGTCGCCGCCGCCGCCGCCACCGGCCTCGCCCACCACCTGCGGCCGGCGGCGCCCTCGCCGCCGAGCCACCCCCGCCTGACTCCCGCCCCTCCGCGCTCGCCTCGCCAGCGCATGGCGGCGGCGCCCGAACGAAGAAGACAATGGAAATCATGCGGTCCAGATCAGCCACACGAATCTCAAACACTGAAACCCAAAAACAACTTCCGGAGGCTATATAGAAATCCCAGGCGGCGGGTGGTCCCTGATGACACTGGCGTACCTCTTCTTCCACAGGTCCATGTTGATCTCGGGCTCTCGGCGGCCCTCTTGTCCTCCTCCATCTCCGATCCCTCCGCGTCTCCTCCATGAAGCGGTCCACGTCGGCGCGCATCGCGGCCAGGTGCTCCCGAGCCGCCCTCCGCTTCTCCCGTAGTTTTGGATGCCTCGAGCTCGAGGTCCCCCTTGGTCCGCTTCGTCGTCGTCTCGCTCGAGATCCGCCGTGGCTATCTATCGCGCGTGGTTAGGTGGGCTGTCGTGGCTTGGTTGGTGGGCTTTTTTAGCCCACTAAAAGCTTTAGGATGCGCGGGAGTAGCACAGCCAGCCCAATAGCGATCCGTATATCAGTTTTTTTGTTATTTTTATTTTATTTGTTTTCTATTTACTTTTTCTACATCTATTAATTTATACATCTTTTTTTAAAAAAAATTTTATACTTACCTTTTTTATTTTTGATTTGTTTTTTCTTGTTCAT
>OAMR01000763.1:114327-146185 GCA_900205405.1 Echinochloa crus-galli | reverse complement strand
TTCAACAAATGTAAGAACGGAACAGGCAATTCATGACTGTCCAGCTCCAGATCCCTCCACGCTGACACACATACGAACTGTATCACATTTAGCAAACCAACAAAAGAATATAGAACATGAACGTAGTAACTTTTATCTTATATTGATTTCATAATATTGTCATCTACCTGACATCAGATTTACTACGGATAATACGATTCCCACCACATGCCCACCAGATGAGAAAGCAGGCGGAATATTGACTTCACTCACACAACTATTAACAATTTCATTTCCACCAAATAAACGCCCTACGATAACGTTGCAAGGAAAGTATCCACCTTGTCATTCATCGTCCTCGACAGGAACTTCATGCAGATCGGAGGCTTCACCTTGGCCAGAGCCAGGGCTAAGATCAAATCCACTATGCCTCTGTTGATTTTGCTTTTGACCAGTGGGCAGAACCTGGCCCTTTTACTGCTATACACTACAGGTCATGAAAATAGACATGATCTGGACCATAGCTTGATTTCCATTGCCCTGCCCAATGCCTTGAGCAGGCTATCCTTATCCTCCTCGAGATACCTGAGGTACCCGGCTGCGGCGGCCACGGCAGGCAAGAGGCACGCCAGTGGCGGGGAGGCTCTAGCTTAGGGCCCAACGAGGCCCGTCAGCCCCGGTGTCCCTCGCTGCCCCCACCGCCGGTCACCGCCTGGCCGGCGGTGCTCCCGTACCGCCTCGCCTCCAGCGCCGGCCGAGCCTTCACCGCAGCCGGTCCTCCGCCGCCCCCCACCCCTTTCTTCTCTGGGGCTAGCGATCATTGGAGCCTCTACCCTGGAAACCCCAAAACCCTAACCGTCGCCGCCGCCGCCGCCACCGGCCTCGCCCACCACCTGCGGCCGGCGGCGCCCTCGCCGCCGAGCCACCCCCGCCTGACTCCCGCCCCTCCGCGCTCGCCTCGCCAGCGCATGGCGGCGGCGCCCGAACGAAGAAGACAATGGAAATCATGCGGTCCAGATCAGCCACACGAATCTCAAACACTGAAACCCAAAAACAACTTCCGGAGGCTATATAGAAATCCCAGGCGGCGGGTGGTCCCTGATGACACTGGCGTACCTCTTCTTCCACAGGTCCATGTTGATCTCGGGCTCTCGGCGGCCCTCTTGTCCTCCTCCATCTCCGATCCCTCCGCGTCTCCTCCATGAAGCGGTCCACGTCGGCGCGCATCGCGGCCAGGTGCTCCCGAGCCGCCCTCCGCTTCTCCCGTAGTTTTGGATGCCTCGAGCTCGAGGTCCCCCTTGGTCCGCTTCGTCGTCGTCTCGCTCGAGATCCGCCGTGGCTATCTATCGCGCGTGGTTAGGTGGGCTGTCGTGGCTTGGTTGGTGGGCTTTTTTAGCCCACTAAAAGCTTTAGGATGCGCGGGAGTAGCACAGCCAGCCCAATAGCGATCCGTATATCAGTTTTTTTGTTATTTTTATTTTATTTGTTTTCTATTTACTTTTTCTACATCTATTAATTTATACATCTTTTTTTAAAAAAAATTTTATACTTACCTTTTTTATTTTTGATTTGTTTTTTCTTGTTCATTTTATTTTCTTTTTTTTGTTATTCAATTTTATTATTTATATTTTTTACACTTATTTGTTCAACATGTGTATATATTTGTTAGTCCCATGTATATATTTGTTCGTTATGTTATGTGTATATATTTGTTCGTAATTTTTTCTTTACTCCTTTTGTTTTCTTATACTAACTTGTTCGGAACATTGATACATTAACTAACTTTATCCGTCATAGCAATTTGTTCGTAATGTGGACTCATTTGTTCTCCCTGTACAGTAATTTGTTCGCAACGTGGATTGATTTGTTCTCTATGTGTAGTAATTTGTTCGCAACGTAGATTGATTTATTCTTCATGTGTAGTAATTTGTTCGCAACATGGATGCTTTTGTTCTCCGTGTGTAGTAATTTTGTTCGTAACGTGAACTTATTTGTTCTCCATGTGCAGTAATTTGTTCGCAACGTGGACTTATATGTTCTCTATGTGTAGTAATTTTTTCGCAATGTGGACTGATTTGTTCTCCACGTGTATTAATTTGTTCGCGATGTGAGTTCTTATGTTCTCTATGTGCAGTAACTTGTTCACAACATGGACTCATTTGTTCTCCATGTGAGTAATTTGTTCGTAATGTGGACTGATTTGTTCTCCATGTGTAGTAATTTGTTCGCAACATGGATTTTTTTTCTGCATGTGCAACAATTTGTTCGCAATGTGGACTCATTTGTTCTCCCTGTGCAGTAATTTGTTCGCAATATAAACTTATATGTTCTCCATGTGCAGTATACGTGTCCTATAAAACATCTTCAACTTGGTCGAAAATATTTAATAATAAAGTTTCTCCAAATATAGTTAAGTGGGGTCTTGTTTTGAAGATCTCGTCGCAAGAAACATTATAGTGCAATCGGATTCTAATTTAGATATTTCATTTAGGATTTATAAATTTTTTTAGTTTCAAATATGTAACCATGTGGATGATGTCACCTATTTTGTCTGCTCTTGCATGCATGCACGAATCAATGATCATTCGGTGTAGATAAACAGTCTAAAAAATCGGTCCAACAGCAGCCTACTCAAAAAAAATTAGAAGCGCGGCCCGTACGTCTGCTTCTTCGGGCGACAAGTGTCCCGCGTCATGCAGGTGATGCGCAGACGCACCCCTCGAGATTCCCTTGGTCTGTGTGAAGCGCGCACTGTCACGAGCTCCACGCGACAAGGTTTGGGCCGGTTATGTTTGGTAGTCCCACACTTTCCGTTTAAAACAGCAGCCCAAATGCCATGCACATCTCCACTCCCGGGCTTTTCTTTCGCTCGGCGTGAAAACTGGGCCTTTAGCCGTATTCAACAAATGTATCATTATGGATGAACATCCACTTCAAAAGAAGAAATTTATGAGAGAGTGAGAATAGCATTTCAACAAATGTTTTTTTTCACGTATTTCATTAAGAGAAAGGCATTTCAACAAATGTAAGAA
This sequence comes from Echinochloa crus-galli, assembly GCA_900205405.1. Classification (NCBI taxonomy): domain Eukaryota; kingdom Viridiplantae; phylum Streptophyta; class Magnoliopsida; order Poales; family Poaceae; genus Echinochloa; species Echinochloa crus-galli. Next base: position 143,174 of record OAMR01000763.1, on the reverse strand, counting down.
CGGAACAGGCAATTCATGACTGTCCAGCTCCAGATCCCTCCACGCTGACACACATACGAACTGTATCACATTTAGCAAACCAACAAAAGAATATAGAACATGAACGTAGTAACTTTTATCTTATATTGATTTCATAATATTGTCATCTACCTGACATCAGATTTACTACGGATAATACGATTCCCACCACATGCCCACCAGATGAGAAAGCAGGCGGAATATTGACTTCACTCACACAACTATTAACAATTTCATTTCCACCAAATAAACGCCCTACGATAACGTTGCAAGGAAAGTATCCACCTTGTCATTCACCGTCCTCGACAGGAACTTCATGCAGATCGGAGGCTTCACCTTGGCCAGAGCCAGCACCGATTGAGGCAGAACCCATATCCCATCGCCGCAGATCATGCCGGACGCCACCGCCGGCCCGAACGCCTCCGACTTGGCTCTGTCCAGCCTCTGCCACACGAACATTATCACCGTCCCGACGAACATGTCCACGGCGAAGTAGGCCCCGATGTAGAACGGTATGGCCATCGCCATGGGGATCGGGATGAACCTCGACACCTTCTTGGGCAACAGGTCCCTGATCAGGTTGATGAGGATCGCCGCGGCGAAGAACACGTAGCAGAGGGTGAGGCAGTTCTTCGGGAGCGAGGAGAAGCCGTCCACGCCCAGTATCGCCATGCTCCGGAACACGGCGGCGTTCGGCGCGGGGTACTCACTGCCGACGACGCCAATGTTGCCGAAGGCCTTGTAGAAGAGCCAGAACACGCAGGGAGCGATGACGCAGCCCATCGCCGTGCCTATGACCTGACTGATGAACATTGACCTCGGTGAGGCCAGTGTCAGGTATCCGGTTTTGAAGTCCCCCATCAGGTCAGCTGCGGTGCCCACGATATTCATCATCACACCACAGGCAGCCAGGCCGGCAAGAACACCACCATTCGAGGCGCCTACCCATGCACCGAATGCGAAGATCGCAAGCTTTCCATAGGTGGTGACTAGAGACCAATCGGTGAGGCCAGCTCCATAGGCATTGCAGAAGGCAAGTATAGGAGCAAAAATGTAGGCTACCAGGATGTGGTACCACTTCAGCTGTGGGAATATCTGCGGTACAGTGCCGATAGATATGGCACCAATAACAATATAGCCTCCAAGTGCAACGTACCAAGGAATTTGGTCTTTGCTGAAGAGTTCGTTGCGTCGCTCTTCGTCATATGAGATAGGTGCAGCGTCAGTAACAGTGTCATCATCAGAGATAGGAAGTGTACTAGCATTATTTTTCTTGATTTGAGATCTTAACGAGATCACTGTCAGAATGAATATCTTTAGGAAGTTGTACAGACCATCCCCAAGAATCAAGGCAATGGCTATGAAGACCTGTAACACTGACATAATTTAGAAGTTGAACGAAAATTTGAGTCCTGAAGGAAAGAAAGCATAGCGTGTATTCTTACCCGGTAACCTTGCATTCCGTGAAGACTACTGTCAGCAAGATCAGCAGAGAACCAAATTCCCTTTTTCTTGGCTATGAGGGGCCACATTATTCCCCAAGAGAGAATGGCTCCCAGGAGAATAGATATGTTGACGATATGTGAGCAAATCATTCCCACTCCAACGTACGTAGGCGAGAAGTCAAAGTAAAACCTTACAAAATAAGAGAATGTTTGATTAATGGGGCACAAAGAAAAAATGTGGTCTGTGGAGCTGAAAGTGTATCCATTTAGCGAACCAACAAAAACAGTACAGTTGTTAATTTCAACATGAACCGTAGTACCTTTTATCTGATATTGATTTCATAATATTCCCTGACATACGGATTTACTACGGAAATACGATTACCCACCGCGTTGCCCAGCGGATGAGAAGCAGGCAGAACATTGACTTCGCAAGTCACACAACTATTGTTCCCCATAAAAAAATAAGTAAATTACACACAACATACCACAGCTCGTATGCTTGTATCATTTTGACCTAACATATAGCAAATCATGCAAACAGATACACGAATTTGTTAAATATGTGCATATACAGTAAAATATACTCCATATAGATATATTTTTTCATCATAACAGATACCTTTACGTATGCATCTCTTGTTTTCTTTAATCCTACTAGCACAACTTTAATTTGTATGCAATTTATACATACATGTGCCTTCTTTTTATTATTTGTGCATACAAGCTTCTCTCCCATGCAAGCAAGGAATCAATCAAGATGCGCTGCAGGCACCTGGTCGGGTCCAACGTAAATAGTTAATCCAACAACTTGAGCATGACAAGTTAACTCAACAATAATGATTTTCTCCTTCACAGGTTAACTCCATGCAATCTCGGACCATATTTTACGGTCAATAACTGACTAAAATTTAGATAAGAAGCAAGCGAGGGACAAAAATACGGGGTAATATGCATGAGACCATCCTCATCATCTGCCATATAGTGTGGCAATATACATTAACTTGGTGTACATGTGATTGTATATGCATACATTTAACGAGGTTGTGTATTTATTTGCATGTTTTATTATTTGTTGGACTAAAATGATACCGCCATACAAGTTGATGTATGGCGGATGCAATTTACTTAAAAAATCACACAACTATTAACATTTCATTTCCACCAAACAAACGCTCTACGATAACGTTGCAAGGAAAGTATCCACCTTGTCATTCATCGTCCTCGACAGGAACTTCATGCAGATCGGAGGCTTCACCTTGGCCAGAGCCAGCACCGACTGAGGCAGAACCCATATCCCATCGCCGCAGATCATGCCGGACGCGACCGCAGGCCCAAACGCTTCTGACTTGCCTCTGTCCACCCTCTGCCACACGAACATTATAACCGTGCCGATGAACATGTCCACCGCGAAGTAGGCCCCAATGTAGAACGGTATGGCCATGGCCATCGGGATCGGGATGAACCTCGACACCTTCTTGGGCAACAGGTCCCTGATCAGGTTGATGAGGATCGCCGCTGCGAAGAACACGTAGCAGAGGGTGAGGCAGTTCTTCGGGAGCGAGGAGAAGCCGTCCACGCCCAGTATCGCCATGCTCCGGAACACGGCGGCGTTCGGCGCGGGGTACTCACTGCCGACGACGCCAATGTTGCCGAAGGCCTTGTAGAAGAGCCAGAACACGCAGGGAGCGATGACGCAGCCCATCGCCGTGCCTATGACCTGGCTGATGAACATCGACCTCGGTGAGGCCAATGTCAGGTATCCGGTTTTGAAGTCCCCCATCAGGTCAGCTGCGGTGCCCACGATGTTCATCATCACACCACAGGCAGCCAGGCCAGCAAGAACACCACCATGGGAGGAGCCTACCCATGCACCGAATGCGAATATCGCAAGCTTTCCATAGGTGGTGACTAGAGACCAATCGGTGAGGCCAGCTCCATAGGCATTGCAGAAGGCAAGTATAGGAGCAAAAATGTAGGCTACCAGGATGTGGTACCACTTCAGCTGTGGGAATATCTGCGGTACAGTGCCGATAGATATGGCACCAATAACAATATAGCCTCCAAGTGCAACGTACCAAGGAATTTGGTCTTTGCTGAAGAGTTCGTTGCGTCGCTCTTCGTCATATGAGATAGGTGCAGCGTCAGTAACAGTGTCATCATCAGAGATAGGAAGTGTACTAGCATTATTTTTCTTGATTTGAGATCTTAACGAGATCACTGTCAGAATGAATATCTTTAGGAAGTTGTACAGACCATCCCCAAGAATCAAGGCAATGGCTATGAAGACCTGTAACACTGACATAATTTAGAAGTTGAACGAAAATTTGAGTCCTGAAGGAAAGAAAGCATAGCGTATTCTTACCCGGTAACCTTGCATTCCGTGAAGACTACTGTCAGCAAGATCAGCAGAGAACCAAATTCCCTTTTTCTTGGCTATGAGGGGCCACATTATTCCCCAAGAAAGAATGGCTCCCAGGAGAATAGATATGTTGACAATATGTGAGCAAATCATTCCCACTCCGACGTATGTAGGAGAGAAGTCAAAGTAAAACCTTACAAAATAAGAGAATGATTAATGGGGCACAAAGAAAAAATGTGGTCTGTGGAGCTGAAAGAAACATCAAATTTTGTAGTCGGATGGACAATTCTTACCTGTTGTCGAAAGCTTGCATGCCTAATGATGGAAATTTCTGGAATCCACATTCATCTGGGTTACCAGTATAGAACCACTGAAAGAAACCCCAAATGAAGCTGAGGGCGAAGAAGGTACCCAGTTTCTTTACTTGCTTCCTTAAGACGGAAAAAAGAAAACACCAACAAACTTCTCAGCTCGTGTCTCCTACTATGATATAAATGGACAATACTGTATATTCACCTTGCAAGCTTCGCACCCTGGGGTGTGTGAAAGCCGTTTATTAGGTAGGCTGTTGCAGTGCCACTGGGGTATGTCAGCTTGTAGTCAACGATCATAATCTGAATAAGTCATAGTAATTTTGTTAGAATGGTGTGGATGGGATTGATGAAAAAAGAGGATTGGATATAGAATTTGACCTTTCTCAGTGGCACAAGACCGAAGAGCCCAATGAAGCTGACCAGGAACAGGAAGCCAATAATCCATCCAAGATGTGGATTTTTAATATTTTGAGCATCATTGGCCTCAGTTGCCATGGCAGCAATTTTATCACTCATGGCCAACAGGTAGCTACCAAAGCCCCCTGGAATATGAACATGTGAAAACTAAGAGAATCAGTCTATAACTACTTTAGCTTTTATAGAGTATCATCTAAAGATAATCCATTGATGGACAGTTGGCCCATGTTTTAATGACACTAGCATGCAGTCTCTTATAGTGAAATTGGTAAGCTTAAATTATGCCACTGCAGCGTCTGTAGAAAAAAAAATTGCACTATTCTACCAGCTCTCCACTACTTGCGAAAACGAAAAAAATAACATTATTGATATTTGATTCTGTTATGATTTTACAGTTTTCTGATTTTAATTTGCCGCATGATTTTTTGATAAAAACCATAGTCAGGCGCACTTACCACATAACAAGAATACATATCAGGTTCACATGATAAAAAAAAATTGAATGCAACAAACAAACGATATGACACCATTAGAAACAGGTGGCAAGTTAGGTAAAACTGGAAAACAAAAAAATTGAAAATAATTCATCCCCAGGTCTACAGATTTATGAACAAAATATGCATGTCATATTTAGGTTTTGTTGTCATATATGGTAGTAGTTAAAAGGATATTCTCCATCGTCCATCCTTACTGGATAAGCCGTGCTGATACCAACCTAGGTTTTTTATTATCTAACACATGAAGTCTTACAGGGGAGTCTTTTGCCCGTCATTGTCAAAGCGATAGCTTTCGGAATCCACTTGACCATCTTGATATTATCAAATTCATTAGTGAATAAACTCCACGAGTTTAAATAATGCTGTCAACCAGATGCTTCCTTTCAATCTCTTGAGTACTCCGTATGCAGCTAGTGCTCCTTCTAAACTGTCATAATACATAGAGCTACGCGGATACTTCTGAACTGTATCATTTCCAAGCATGATCTTCTAAATTATACAGTAGATTGGTAAAGCAAGAACATGCAGTGTTCCTTCTAAAGTGAAGGATGTCCTAATACAGAGAGCTACCCTGATACTTCTGAACTGTATCATTTCCAAGCACGTTCTTCCAACTTTGTCCTGTACTACACTTTCACACTTTTTTCTTTATTCAGCCATTGACAGGTTCATGAAACCTCGAAGCTATATTTGTACAAGACCTTTGTTTGTGTATATGGATCGGAGTGATGCAAAATATAAAAAAAGAAACAGCGTTGGCCATAATTACATTCCATTGAAATGGAAAGGCACAGGCCGGTACAGTGCACCTGGCCCAATAATATGAAACCACAAGCAAAAGCGGCGATAATTCAGTAGTACTTATTTGGCGTAGGTATCCTCAATCTTGGCGATAACACAGAGGAGAAGGAAGGCTACCAATCTACCAAACTTGTATAATTATTGCAAAGAATTACTGAGTCGATTATTTCTGTCTTTATATGCTTGCTTGTATAAACGAAATCCCAGGATTCACGGCCATAACACAAACCCATGCGACTCTGACACAGCTGTGAAATTTGATAGTAGTAGATGGGAAAGGTTTTGGTTATTACCGCTGAAGGCGAGGCCGTAGGAGGCGACGACGCAGGTCTGGATGACGGTGTTCTCCTGGCGGGTGAAGGGCTGCTTGAGCAGGCCGACGCTCTCGATGGCCTTGGTCCAGAGCCGGACGAAGAAGAATCCCAGGAGCCCCGCCGAGATGTTGAGCGAGGGGATGATCCCCGTGGTGAGGTTGAGCTTCATGACGATGATGCTGAACATGACGGCGAGGAAGAAGCTGACCACGAACGCGCGCACCGTCAGCTGCTCCCGCCACGACGGCACGGGCTGGCCCGCGAACGCGCGCTCCACGGACGGCGCCGCCGCCGCCTCGTCATCGTCCTCCGCGCCCGCGCCGCCGCGGGCCGGCGACGGCGCGACGTCTCCGGGCTTGCCGCCCCGCCGGCGGAGCTCGTTGGCCTCCACCATCTCGACGCCCTCGGCGCCGTTCGAGGCCGGGGCCCCGTCGTGCGCCGCGGTGGCCATCTGGTCCGGGAACCCGCGGCCGGCTGCAGTACGTGGAGGAGGGCGGAGAAGAAGGGCACGTGCGGCGAACTTTTCCCTGTGGCGGTGTGGCCGGGTGCACGCGCGGGGCGGGGGTATTTATGGTGGGTGTGGCCGCCGCTTGCTACCGGTTGGGGTGGCCGGCCGGCTGGGGACGAGGCGACGACGGCGTCGAGGTGACGTGGCCGTTGGATAGAGCGAGACGGCTCGTGGCTCCAAGTTTGAGTGTTTGACCGGTGCTTGATGACGGCGGAGCCAGACTAGTATGACGCCTGTTGCTGCACTGTTCATTCAAGTCCTGCATGGTGACCTGTCAGCCTGTCACCAGCATACAGCATTTGTGCAAGTCGCCAAATCCGGCCGGCGGTGAGCTGTCTCCGGCAAATCGTTAGGCCAAATTACAGATTACTAGTGCAGTTCCAAAGAAATTAAGAAAAAAATATTATTATTTAAGAGGCGATGCCAGGAAAGAGTAGGTGTTTATTAGGTTTAATTTTATAAGTTAAGCAGCGTTTTAGAGACAAATTCTCTGAAAATGTGTTTGATCGTGATAGTTGAGCTTAGTTGCTAGCGTATGTATGCAAAATTTGAGCTTTGACAAAAACTTGTATAAAAGAGGATAGTTGTGGGTGTAGCAAGTGATGACTATTCAAGTATTAATTTTCTTTTTTCTGTCTTTGCGTAAATTTTTGTTCAAGCTCAAAATTTACATACCCATAGATAATTCTATAATCTATGGAATATGTCTTTGTTCAAATTCAGTGAATAATAATTTGTCCCTGATAAAACTTGTAAATTTTGACTTTTAATACTACTATTCTCATAAAAATGAGGTGTTACACTTACACAAGAGAAAGCGAAAGTAGATGAGTCGGGAGAAAAGGGTTGACATGCAACTAGGATTCTGCAAGAATTTTTTTTCTCCTTTCTCCCTCAATAGTCGGAAAATTAGTATCGTCAAGTATCAGAATATCACGTAGGGGCAAGCAATCTTGTGCCCAAAATTGCAATGAGACCCTCCAATAATGAGAGGTTAAAGCATGGACAGGAACGAGGGAAGCAAGAGCTATGTGCATGTAGTTAGAATGGGCCTGAACTCCTTTTATACAAGTAGCACTGAAAAATTTCACCACAACATACACAATATTTTTCAAGAGTGTTTTTTATCAAATAGATGACACTAATCATTCGTCATAGGTTTTTTCTCAAGTGGTTGATTGGTAATCATCATTCTTCAGTTTTGTTTTTCTAAAGTGGCCACAGGTTCTTTATTCTCATTTTGACAATTTAGAGCGGGTAAACAACTTAGCAATCAAGAATCCCCACCAGCATTTTTCAATGAAAAAAGCAATGATCTTCCAGTAAATAAATATCAGAATATTTTAATTAGGCAGGAAATCCCTTGGGTACTTGAGAAAATTCTTAAAAAAAATACCAATTACTATGAGCCATTCTTGAAAAAGCATTAAGGCACTAGGTTGTTAGGATTGGAATCCTAGGTAGGATCATTTTTTGCCATATAGGATATAAACGTGGAATGCATCGTAAGACGCAGTTCATTCATATTTTGCAAAATATATATGGTTTTATAAAAATACATAATATGTCATAAAATGGAGCATATAATATTGATTTTGATAAACCTAACTGAATTTTGGAATTCGAATAGATTTATTTACATCACTTGATGTATCACAACATGTAAAAATCAATTTGTAAGAATAAACTAACAAAACTCAATTTCTCGTAAATTATCTACTTTAGAATCCTAAACCCTAAACCCTACACAATTATTTTAGGATTGGGGTCCTATATGTAGGATCCTACCAATCCCATTGGATCGATAGAACTATCACAAATGATCATGATATTATGAAAATTATGATAGAAGGTAGGATTACAATCGTTCCGGGATTCTGACAAACCTTGCTTAAGAAATGTTGATATAATAGCATCTAGTAAGCTCTAACGAATCTTAATCAGCAAGCTGCACATACAAGCAAGAAAAGAAGGCAATAAAGAAAAGAAGGCAATCATATGATCAATAACCGGCTAGTACGTCAAAGTCTTCGCATTTAGAATCCACGGAATCTCTCAGTTTCAGCAAGGATAAGAGATACTACATGATACTATACGCATCACTTGGCGATGTCAATATGTGTCCACACTTCATTTTAATAAGAGATAGCTATCAGCAGTGGTGTACCTGTAGCCTACATGCCGGATTTCCAATTATCGGTGCTAACTGCTTTCACACGTTCGCTGTACGTGTGCATTGTGCACGCATGCCTTCACACGGAACACAAGACGAACTGGAGGAACCCAGAGAAGAAAGCTAACGGCTTTGAGGGTGTTGCGTGGATTTTTGGCACTCGATTCTATATGCCAAATCGTATCTCGAGTCAACGCCGCCGGCGTGTGATAGTTTCAGCAAATTCCGCTATGCATGCCTTCCCCAATCCCATGCATGCTTATGGTTTTGATCAGCGAAAACGGCTTGAACTGCTCTTGTACGTCCTCGGGATGATATTATCCCTGCGAGGTATGTACACGCGTACTATACGTTTGACTAGCCGTGCCGCTGCATGACAATACTATTCAACTCTGCTAGCTTGACAGTGATGTGATGGAATCCAAGTTCAGCTTGACTTTGAATGAAACTAGGGAATAATTATCCAGATTTTCTGCTGACTCGGAGCGATGATCCTGTGTGGTACTACCAGCGAACGGTGATCCAGTTCACGCTGGCTTGGCTGCGCTGCCGCAGTGAGCGTCGTAGTGGTTCACACACTAGTAAACTTCAATAGTTCAGGGCCGGGCGAAATAACTTTCTGAAAGTGCTGCTTGTCGAACGAGAATTTTCTTCACGCCTCTTCACATTGCATATGTTTAATTTGGTGATCGATCTCCAAAGACCGCAATGCCGTGACAGTGATCAAGCTGCCTTGTTACGTTACAGGTTTCAGGTTAGGAGGAGGGAGCTCTTCCCTGTCCGGCTGTCCTCTCAATCAGAACTCAGCCCGCCTTCACACAGTGGCCACTTGAATATTCCAACGTTAGTCGGAACCCGTTACGATCAAACTCCAATGCTCCGTGCCCGTCGACAGAGGCTGTGTTTAGTTAAAAAAGCGTAGGAGAAAGTTGAGAGAAAATGTCACATCAAACACTGTAGCGTACTGTAGCACCTTTCGTTTGTTTGTGGTAAACATTGTCCTATCATGACCTAATTAGGCTCAAAAGATTCGTCTCGTCGTGTACATCAAAACCATGTAATTAGTTTTTTTATTTACCCACGTTTAGTGTTTCATGTATGAGGAGAGAGATTTGATGTGATAGGTGGATAGTGAAGTTTGGAGAGAGAATTTTGAGAATTTTGGTGATGGGATGGGAAACTAAACACAGCCAGAAAACAACATCCAAGTCCAACTAAACGAAAATAAATAAATAAATATTCCGTACTTCTAGAATGGAATAATAATAATATGAAGGGCGAGAAAAGAAAGGCAATGCATGGGCGAGAGTAACATCCAGTACAGTTACCAATCAGAACGGTCAACAAGTCAACGGAGGCCGCATAAGGAGCCAGCCTGTCCCACACTCCCGAGCGCAGCATGCCATCCCTCCCGTCCGATTCGAAACAAACGGCGGCGAGGTGTCCCGCAGTGTGGGCCCTCCTCCCGCGCACGCGCGGCCAACCCAACGTTCCAACCGCGATAAATACTGACACCACCTCTCAAAGGCCGCGCTCCAGTCAGTCCACTCCACACACAGACACAGCCGAACTCTGAACAGTGCGCCGGCCAATCCGGCAGAGATGGCGCCGCAGGCCACCGCAGCCGGCGGCGAGGACACGGTGGAGGAGGCGACCACGCTGCGCCACCGCCACAACGCGGCCAAGAGCGGCGGCGGCGGCGAGGAGGGGCAGGCCAACGGGGCCGCCGCCGGGGTGCTGGCCGTGGGGGAGGACGAGGCGGCGGGGGCGCCGTCGGTGGAGCTGGCGTTCGCGGACCGGCCGGTGCCGTCGTGGCGGGAGCAGCTGACGGTGCGCGCGTTCGTGGTGAGCTTCTTCCTCGCCGTCATGTTCAGCATCATCGTGATGAAGCTGAACCTCACGACGGGGATCATCCCGTCGCTCAACGTCTCGGCGGGGCTCCTGGGCTTCTTCTTCGTCCGCCTCTGGACCGCCGCCATCGAGCGGGTGGGGCTCCTCAAGCAGCCCTTCACGCGCCAGGAGAACACCGTCATCCAGACCTGCGTCGTCGCCGCCTACGACATCGCCTTCAGCGGTATGCCACCTCTTATCTGCAACCCTGCTGCTTTGCTGCAGAACAGCTGAGGCTGTACACCACTCGTCTACTCTAGCAGTATGAGCAAGTCTGGTACACGGATTTGCGATTCTTTATGACCACTTTTGCAAGGGTTTTGCAATGGGATTCTTTGTTTAATCACGTTAGTAACCATGAAGTCACGAACACAACCAACAATTTAACCATTGGAGACTTGGAGTCAACTTCGAAAGAAAATCTCGCAGTTAATCACTTAAGAAATGTTTGTGGAGTACGTTGGATCTTACATGTATAATGTATTGCTACTAGCTAGCAAGATGGTACACTCAAGTTGCAACTTGGAAGTTGGAACACGTCTGAATTCAGGCGATGGCGACATCGAGCTGAAATTAAGCATTTAAAAAAACCTGGAGCTGAAATAGATGACCTAGAGTATGGAAGGGCTAGCTAATTATTATATACTGTACTTAGCATGATGAGATGTGGCCCAGGGATGTGATGTTGTTAACTTCATAGGAGCATTTGAGCACCTATCTCCATTCCAAATTAATATTCGTTGTTCTCCCAATGTTTGAGTATTCATGTTATTTAAAATTTTATGCAACTTTCATTTATGTTGTTTGTGACTGACTTTATCATTAAATGAACTTTTAGCATGGCTTATTTTTGTATATAGTTAAACTAAATTTTTGAATAAGACAAATAATCAAACATTGTATGAAAAAAGTCAACAGTAATTTGGAACGAAGGGAATAGTAACCGAGGCTAATTGCAATTGACCGTTGGGTTTCTTTCTGTATGGCGCGTGCCCGGACTATATATATTGCTCAGTTGCATAATTAATTTCCTGTAAACAAGTGCATAATAAATTTCAAGTAACAAGTGCAGTATTGCTCTGTTTTTCTTCTTCTTCTTTTCTTTCTTTCTTTTTTTTGGAAAAAGGGGACGCAGAAGCACATGTCACTATCTCCTACCCCATCTTTGTGTGAAAAGAAATGTGCTAAATTGTGTACTAATCCATTCTGACTGATAGGTGGGTTTGGCACTTACTTGTTTGGGATGAGCGAAACCATTGCCAAACAAGCGACAGAGGCTAACAATCCTGAAAATGTTAAGAATCCTCACATCGGATAGATGATAGGATTTCTCTTCCTTGTCAGTTTTATCGGCCTATTTGCTCTTGTTCCTCTGAGAAAGGTAAAGCTTTGACTTGTTTCTGCACCAAATACTCTTGCAGTCTTGCAGCATCACTATAATCAGCAACTGTTATCATTGGTACAGATTATGATTGTTGACTACAAGCTCACCTATCCAAGTGGCACAGCCACTGCTTATCTCATCAATGGTTTCCACACGCCAGAAGGTGCCAAGCTTGCAAAGTAAATAATCTGAGTTTGTTTTCTTCGCTATTCTAGTTCTTGTGTGTGGCACTAGCCACTAGGTGTAAAGCAATGTTACTGACTGCATAAAATATATGTTTCAGGAAACAAGTAAAGACACTGGGAAAATTCTTCTTGTTTAGCTTCCTGTGGGGATTTTTCCAGTGGTTCTACACCGGTGGAGATAATTGTGGATTCCAGAACTTCCCTACATTGGGCCTCCAAGCTTATAATAACAGGTTCGAGCTTTACATTATCTTGGTAGTAGGACTCTACATGCCTGATATCTGACAACAGCTTACTGTTTATTGTTTTTTGGTTGGTAGAATGAAATGGCTTCAATTACGGAACCTCAACTTCATATTTCATCTTTCAGGTTTTACTTTGACTTCTCTCCTACCTATGTTGGAGTTGGGATGATTTGCCCACACATTGTGAACGTGTCTGTTCTACTGGGAGGCATCCTTTCCTGGGGGATAATGTGGCCGCTAATACGCAACCAGAAGGGGAGTTGGTATTCTGCCTCTCTACCAGAAACCAGTCTCCATGGACTGCAGGGTTACAGGGTATCATCCATCTTCTGCCTTACTGCTGATTTTTTTTTTCGAATACGCTAGAGAATTGTGCATCTTTGTATTAAGATAGAGAGAACGAAGAAGCCTTACTGCCGATTAATGTTATTATTGTACTTGCAAGTTGCAACCAAGTAGCTAATCTGCTGACTATTGCAGGTTTTTATAGCCATCGCTATAATTCTTGGGGACGGCGTATACAACTTCGTGAAGGTGCTCATTCGCACCACTGCTGGCTTCATATCCGCGATGAAGAAAAACAGCACCCTTCCAGTTTCAAGCGACAACAGCCCCATTACTGAATCTGTTTCATTCGACGACGAGCGCCGCACCGAGCTGTTCCTGAAAGATCAAATCCCCAAATCAGTTGCGTACGGAGGGTACGCCGCCGTCGCCGCCATCTCCATCGGCACCCTTCCTCAGGTGTTCCCGCAGCTCAAGTGGTACTACATCCTTGTCGCCTACATCTTTGCTCCCGTGCTGGCCTTCTGCAACGCCTACGGGACCGGGCTCACCGACTGGTCCCTCGCGTCCACCTACGGCAAGCTCGCCATCTTCATCTTCGGCGCGTGGGCCGGCGCGTCCAACGGCGGCGTGCTCGTGGGCCTCGCCGCCTGCGGCGTGATGATGAGCATCGTGTCCACCGCCGCCGACCTGATGCAGGACTTCAAGACCGGGTACCTGACGCTGGCGTCGCCGCGGTCCATGTTCATCAGCCAGGTGATCGGCACCGCCATGGGCTGCGTCATCGCGCCCTGCGTGTTCTGGCTCTTCTACAAGGCCTTCACCGACATCGGGCTGAGCGGCAGCGAGTACCCGGCGCCGTACGCCATCGTGTACCGGAACATGGCCATCCTCGGCGTGGACGGCTTCTCCTCGCTCCCCAAGAACTGCCTCACGCTCTGCTACGTCTCCTTCGCGGCGGCGATCGCCGTCAACCTGGTCCGGGACCTGGTGCCGAAGAAGGTGGCCGGGTTCATCCCGCTGCCCATGGCGATGGCGATCCCGTTCTACCTCGGGTCCTACTTCGCCATCGACATGTTCATCGGCACCGTGATCCTGTTCGCGTGGCAGGTGATGAACAGGGCCAAGGCCGACGCGTTCGCGCCCGCCGTCGCGTCGGGGCTCATCTGCGGCGACGGCATCTGGACCCTGCCGCAGTCGGTGCTCGCGCTTGCCAAGGTGAAGCCGCCGATCTGCATGAAGTTCTTGTCCACGTCGGTGAACGCCCAGGTGGACGGCTTCCTGGGAAATTAGCTGCTGGAAATCAGTCAGTTGGAATCACAGTTCGGCTAGGAAAAGCAAGTTCAATTCCTAGCCAGCACGAATCACGATCGTATATTGGGTTGATGCGCCACGCTGTAAAATGTAACTAATGCTATACACAATCTGCTTTGCTGTATGTTAGTAGGAACGCCCAAAGTCAAGTTTGCCATCGTATAGCATTATCAGCGTATACCAACAAGTAATTACCCCTCGGTTCAGAATTTCACAACTACTCTACTATCTCGCTGTATCACGTCTCTATCTGCAAGGGTAAGGTAAACCCAAACGTTTTTTATCCGGATTCCCCTTCTCCAAGCGAGAGAACGTCTGGACCGTGCGATTCCCATCGGAGGGCTGGCAAGCCAGGCTCGGGTAACAAACAGCACAGCACCGGCCCACCAGATCATACCGTACCGGATCCCAACGAGCTTCCAATAAATACGCCGGCTTCCAACCCAACAACTAAACCAAGTCACGACGAACCAGCCAGCAGAGTCACCATGGCGACGGCGGCCGCCAGCGCTCCCGGCGGCTCGGCCGCCCACGACGCCGCCGACGCCATGGAGCAGGGCTCCAACCTGCTCCGCCGCCGCCACGGCGGCGGCGGCAGCGGCCGCGCGGGCGACGACGCCGAGGACGGGGCCAGCAATGCCGAGGAGGCGCCGGTCTCGGTGGAGCAGGCGTTCGCCGACAAGCCCGTGCCGTCGTGGCGGGAGCAGCTGACGGTGCGCGCCTTCGTGGTGGGGTCCCTCCTCGCCGTGGTGTTCAATTCTTCCTCGTCCGCCTCTGGACCAAGGCCATCGAGAGCATGGGCCTGCTCAAGCAGCCCTTCACGCGCCAGGAGAACACCGTCATCCAGACATGCGTCGTCTCCGCCTATGGCATCGCCTTCAGTGGTAAAAACCCCCAAACCAAACCCAAGTGCTTCCGTCATTAATTAGTTTCTCTTTCTGCGCCAACAAGTCTGTTGTTCTTTTTTTGCTCTCAGAGTAAATCTAGATTAGATCTATGACATGATGGTATCCATAATTTGTATTTATTAAGATACCAATAGTCAACATGCTTGTTGCTACTACATCTGGTGCAGACCGATTCTCCCTCATTAAAGGGGTTGAAGCTAGATTTTATTTCTATTATCTAGAAAATTCAGAAAAAAATAACTTTTTACAGTCTTCAGATATCGATAAGAAATATGGATATTTCAGATGTTAATTTTAAGTGTGGGCAAGAGGCACTATTCCACGCGAATGCATTTAGATTTTACATCGTCTGATGACCGTACCCCAACAACTTTTCTTGTTACTTTTACAATGGTGATCTCAGATTTATGATTCGCTAATTCCAATTGTGCAGGTGGGTTTGGCAGCTACCTATTTGGTATGAGTGGAACTATTGCTAAACAAGCAACAGAGGCCAATGATGCGCTGAATATCAAGGACCCGCAGCTGGGATGGATGATAGGGTTTATGTTCCTTGTCAGTTTTGTTGGCCTTTTCGCTCTGGTTCCTCTAAGAAAGGTAGATGCTTTCCTTTCCCACTATAGTTCTTTAGGGGCAATAATACGTTCAGACAAACTTTCTATGGTTATCAACTGAAAATCTGAAATAAATGTTTTCAGATTATGATTGTGGATTACAAACTGACTTACCCTAGTGGAACTGCAACCGCATACCTCATCAATGGATTCCACACACCTGAGGGTGCCGAACGTGCAAAGTAAGCAACATGAACTCTGGTACCCTGTCACTGTAAAAGATCAATATGTGTTTATCGATAATATCATAACCTATTTCAGGAAGCAAGTGCGGACGTTGGGCAAGTACTTCTCACTTAGTTTCCTTTGGGCCTTCTTCCAGTGGTTCTATACCGCCGGGGACGACTGCGGATTCAGCTCCTTCCCATCACTAGGCCTTGAAGCTTACAAAAACAAGTCAGTATAACTGCATCCTAGTCTCAAATTCAAGCAATGCTAATTGCTACAAAAAGTAACTCCAACCTTTTTGTTAGATCACCATGCTGTTATTGACTAACGCATGCAGAATTAATATTTCTCTATCTTAGTACAGTTGTATGCTAGTTATTATTGATCTTATGATAACACTCCTGTTTTCCAGGTTCTATTTTGATTTCTCAGCTACTTATGTTGGTGTTGGAATGATATGCCCGTATATTGTAAATGTGTCTCTTCTTCTTGGAAGTATCATCTCGTGGGGAGTAATGTGGCCACTTATCAGCACAAAGAAAGGAAGTTGGTACCCCGAATCTCTTCCAGATAGTAGTCTACATGGACTTAATGGCTACAAGGTAAATTATAATTGATTGGTCATACTAGCATGCAAACTTTTGCTTTTCACAATTACCCAGAACTGACAACCTAACACTACTGCAGGTGTTTGTAACCATTGCAGTAATTCTTGGGGATGGCTTGTACAACTTCTTGAAGGTACTTTACCGCTCAATATGTGCACTCATAGCAATGTACAAGAATAGAAATACAAACACGCTTCCCGTGTCCAAGGATGGCACCCCTGTCCCTACCATCGAAACTGAGTCATTTGATGACAAGCGCCGCGTTGAGCTATTCTTGAAGGATCAAATTCCCAAGACAGTTGCATTGGGAGGCTATGTCGTTCTGGCAGCTATAACGATCGGTTGCCTCCCTCTCATCATCCCACAGCTCAAGTGGTACCATATTTTGGCTGCATACATCCTTGCACCCATACTGGCCTTCTGCAATGCCTATGGATGTGGCCTAACAGATTGGTCCCTCGCCAGCACCTATGGCAAGCTTGCTATCTTCATCATTGGTGCGTGGGCAGGTGCTTCGCATGGTGGAGTGCTTGTAGGATTAGCTGCATGCGGTGTCATGATGAGCATTGTGGGAACAGCCTCTGATCTGATGCAAGACTTCAAGACCGGGTACCTGACTCTGGCCTCGCCAAGGTCCATGTTCATCAGCCAAGTGATAGGCACTGCCATGGGCTGTGTTATTGCGCCCACTGTCTTCTGGCTGTTTTACAAGTCCTTCGACATTGGTGCAAGTGGTGGTGCTTATCCAGCACCTTACACCATTATGTATCGCAATATGGCGATCCTTGGTGTGGATGGCCTGTCCTTGCTTCCAAAGAACTGCCTCACACTGTGCTACATTTTCTTTGCTGTTTCCTTTGCCATCAATTTGATCAAGGATCAAGTGCCAGAGAAGGTTGCGAAGTTCATCCCCATCCCCATGGCAGCAGCAATTCCTTTCTACCTTGGGCCATACTTCGCTATTGATATGTTCTTGGGCAGTGTGATACTCTTCTTTTGGGAATGGAAGAACAAAGCTGAAGCAGAATCATTCGGGCCAGCAGTTGCATCAGGCTTGATGTGCGGTGATGGGCTGTGGGCGCTGCCCCAGGCTATTCTTTCTGTTGCTAATGTGCAACCTCCTATTTGCATGAAGTTCTTGTCAAGGTCTATGAATGCCAAAGTGGACTCCTTCCTTGGGAACTAGTTAGTGATAGTTTGGTAGAGTAGAATTATTTGTCTTTCGTAGTTGATGTAGTTAAATAATTCTAGTCATGTAAATTTATTAGTCTAGTTGGGCGGTGGACGTATTTTCTTTTAGTAATCAAGCAAAATTGGAGAAGCTGTCTTATTTGTTTGGTATACTGCAATTGTCTGGTTGCTATTTCTGAAATGAAATTTCCATGGTCAATATTGTCTCGTGTGATGATTCCTGTTTATATTGAACTTTTCTTTTGCTCAGATATCATGTGAAGCAAGATTTGATTTGTTTGTTTGTTTTGGGCTAAGACAGGTCTCTTGGTAGGGTCTAACCTGATATCATTCAGACTTTGGAATAAATAAATGAGCGTTTCAGAAAACAGGCGTTTGCAACGAGAACGGAATACAAATGTACCTGGATGCTGTCGAGCTCGCGCTTTCCGGCGCATCTCTCTCTTCTTGTTTGAAATTGCTCTTGAAGGCACCAAATGTGTTTGTGGAATTGCCTAACGAGTAACAAAAGGCAGTCCAATGAGAACAGATTGGAAATTTTCAGATATATATATTTAGTTTTTATAAGTAAAATAGTAAATAAAAGGGTAAAAATATGCGTGGTTCCGGAAAATCGAAAGTACTAAACATTTGCTGCATGCACTCCACGATCGCAAAATCTCGTTCAGTGTGACAGTGATAAAAGATGGCCAGCATGCCTCCATTCTACTCTGCTTTCTGTATCTGTGGTGCATCGCTGGCTGTTGCAGAATTTCTTGGCTGTGCTTGACAACCTCTGATCTCTTGGCAATGCTGCGTATATTTGTGAAGGAATCCTCTTCTGGGCAACAAGAAGGGTAGTTGGTTCCTGGAAAGAGTCTTCACAGAGTGGAATTAGCGAGAACGCTCAGGTTCTATGCGTTGAACCAAACATGGGGATGGCCGATCGATAACTAACCAGCCCCATTCAAAAATAGTTCAGGCGCCCCAAAATTAGGAGGGAAACGGAATCAGGCATGCATATGCATGAATCTTGACCAGCGGCGGGAACAAGGCGGAGCCCGCGCCGCCGTCGGTGGAGGAGGTGTTCGCGGACGTGCCCGTGCCGCCGTGGCGGGAGCAGCTGACGGTGCGCGCCTTCGTGGTGGGGTCCCTCCTCGCCGTGGTGTTCAACGTCATCCTCATGAAGATCGACCTCACCACGGGCATCAACCCCTCGCTCAACGTCTGCGCCAGCCTCCTCAGCTACTTCCTCCTCCGCCTCTGGACCAAGGCCATCGGCGCCATGGGCCTGCTCAGGCAGCCCTTCACGCGGCAGGAGAACACCATGATCCAGACCTGCGTCGTCTCCGCCTACGGCATCACCTTCACCGGTAAAACCCCAAACCCGATCGATCGAGCGCTTCTCTGTCACTAGTTTATGTTTATGCGCTCGATCTCTTTCTCGTCAAATTTCTGAGACTAACAAGTTCGGTGCATTTCCCGGCTCTAGTTACTTTTGAAATCTAGATTAAATCTAAATTAGATTAGAAGTTCTTTTCGCGAAATGACTTCTCTTTCGGGCACAAGTGGGAACTCAGTCCTTGGTGAAGGAAGATCTTCATATTGTGATAACAATTTCTAGAGCAAGCACTAACTAGCGAGATGTTATGACATGGAATTACTACAAGGTAAAGTGCTGAAATTAAAATACAATTTGCCAAAGTTAAAAGATTTGATGCTACGGAAATGGTAGCTTTAGTATGTAAATGAAAGGAACCCATCATGATCTCTTTCTCTTGCATATATACATGGGAGCCTTAGGAATTTACATGAAAGTTCTACAAATGTATGGTCCAAATGAAATTTAAAATATTTAACTCATCAGGTACATGAAAATGATTTATGATAGAAGTGTGGAGATCTTCTGTGTGGATGGAAAGCTGCATGGTTGGTACTTTTGCAGCATGTATTGCTTCTCTTTTAGCTTGTCTGCCAAGTTTTATAGCAGCATCTGCTTGCATGATGGATTTGGCCCATCTTCCAGTTTTGAGACGACCATCATTCCATACTGTTCTTGGTCTGCCCAAGAAAATCAAACCAGTAATGAATAAATTGGAGAAAATTGAACACCAAATGAACAAGTGAAAGGATTTGCACTCACCTCAACTGCAGAATGCCACCAAGTTGAAGCAAAAGAAGCCCCAATTTGCATAAACCTACAGAGAACCCTAGGAGTTAGATACAAGTAAAATGAAATCAACACAAACAAAAATAATCTCACCTCACCGTTGACACCGGATCAAGAACATAGAAGTCACTGGTCCAGAGCATATTTGCCGACTCACAGATAACATGCACTGTTGCCATTTTGATTGAAACCATCTCCGGTGAAGGCTCTCAAATAAAATCATTGCCAAAAACACACATCAATTAGATGCTGACCAAAGGTGAAAGGTGTTTCTGCCTGAAGCCACGGCAAGAATTTCTGCTGACATCACCTTCTGTTGTTCTCCCATCTCGGCACCTTGCACTCTCCATAAAGCACTCTCGCTTGTTTAGATAGGCAAGCATATAGGGAAGCAATAACAAGGAGGGGGGATTTCTTACTTGTTCATCCAAACTTGAGGTAGACTTGTGGACATGCTAATCCAAGAGCTCAGAAAACAATCACAGGATAGGTCCAATGGACTGAATTGACTGAACGGGAAAAAAAAAACCCCTGATTGCTGTTTACCATAATCATGTGCCTGGCTGCTTAAGGTGAGGTACGTACAAACGAAGAGGGGGAGGGGGCGGGGGGAGGGTGATCAAAGGAACAATTCCCTTCAATGCTACGCTGGAATCAGCAGCTTAATTGAAGACAAAATGGGTCGGGGAGGAAGAGGAAGAAGAAGATAATGCAGGGAAAACTATGTTCAAACGTGCAACTTCTTGCATAATTAGGCTTAGAGAGAGGCCCCTATATCTTGCATAAAAGCAATCATCTTTTGAAAGCGCCATGTTTCTTGGGATGGGTTGAACCATGTGAACGTATGGACAGAGCTATCACCTTCTTTAGCTGGATATTCCAACCTGTAGAAAGTCAGTTCGCCACCACACCCCCTACCCCTGCTATCAGTCCTGTGTTATCTATGCTAGCGCCCCAAAATGATTCCTGACTTTGTACAGCAACGCAGGGTGCACCCAGAAACCTATGCTTGTTGCTGGTCGGTTTTTCCATCATCCAATGCACAACAAATCAAATGAAACCACTTGAAATATCGATAAACATGGGGGATGTTTTAAAAGTTAATTCTGACTAGGCAAGGCATTGTTCCCTGGATCATCGGCCATGCTTGTATTTTTGGGATATAATCCTAGAAGGAAGGGTATGGATGCTATTACTGACAGAGAGAATACTTAGATTTGACATTGTATGATGATTCCTACAATTTATTTTGTAGTATTTTTAGCGGGGTGAGGTACCTATAACAATATAATCATAGCATATAGTTGTGATTCACAAATTCTAATTGAACAGGTGGGTTTACCAGTTATCTGTATGGCATGAGTGGAACTATTGCTAAGAAAGTGACAGAGGCCGATGATGCTCAAAATATCAAGGATCCCCACCTCGGATGGATGATAGGTTTTATGTTCCTCGTCAGTTTTGTTGGCCTTTTTGCTCTGGTACCTCTGAGAAAGGTAGATACTCCCCTTCAGGCCTTCTGGGACATTTTGCAAAAACAACTTTCTATGATTATCAACTGGAATACATGTTTTCAGGTTATGATTGTGGATTACAAACTGACTTACCCAAGTGGCGCCGCAACCGCTTACCTCATCAATGGATTCCACGCACCGCAGGGTTCCGAGCGTGCAAAGTAAGCAACATGAATTTCCGGTAGCTTGCCATTATTAAAAATCAAATACTGTTATTGATAAAATCATATTCTACTCCAGGAAGCAAGTTCGGACATTGGGCAAGTACTTCTCACTTAGTTTCCTTTGGGCTTTCTTCCAGTGGTTCTACACAGCCGGGGATCACTGCGGATTCGGCTCCTTCCCAACGCTCGGCCTTGAAGCTTATAAAAACAGGTCAGTATAGATGTGTCTTTCGATGATAAGCAATTCACGCAGTCATGGACTAATACAAGCAGTATTCAGATGCATCAAAACTAGTCGCTTTGGCTGAGAAGTTGTTTGTTGGCTATTCTCGATTTTGTGATCATTTTCTCCTCTATGATTAGCCAAAGTCCTATTGTTCTTAACTTAATTAGCATTTTCCAGGTTCTTTTTTGATTTCTCACCTACTTACATTGGTGTTGGAATGATCTGCCCATATATCGTAAATATCTCTGTTCTTCTTGGAGGCATCATCTCATGGGGAGTAATGTGGCCACTGATCAGCACAAAGAAAGGAAGTTGGTACCCCGAGACTCTACCAGATAGTAGTCTACATGGACTGCAGGGTTACAGGGTAAACTATAGCTTGGTCCTACTAGCATGCAAGCTTTTGCTTTCTCCAACCAAATGTATAACTGACGACTTAATACTGCAGGTGTTTATAACCATATCAATAATTCTTGGGGATGGCATATGCAACATCTTGAAGGTACTTGGTCGCATAATAGAAGCATTTGTATCAAGGTACAGAAATAGGAATAAAGCAAACACGCTTCCTGTGTCTGACGATGGCATCCTTGTCGCTACCACCGAAACTGGGTCATTTGATGACAAGCGCCGCGTTGAGCTATTCATGAAGGATCAAATTCCCAAGAAAGTTGCATTTGGAAGCTATGTCGTTCTGGCAGCTATAACGATCGGTTGTCTCCCTCTCATTATCCCACCGCTCAAGTGGTACCATATTTTGGTTGCATACATCCTTGCACCTGCACTAGCCTTCTGCAATGCCTATGGATGTGGCCTAACAAATTGGTCCTTTGCCAGTGCCTATGGTAAACTTGCAATCTTTTGTTTCGGTGCGTGGGCAGGTTCTTCGCACAGTGGTGTGCTTGTGGCATTAGCTGCATGTGGTGTGATGATGAGCATTGTGGGGACAGCTGCTGATCTTATGCAAGACTTCAAGACCGGGTACCTGACTCTGGCCTCACCAAGGTCCATGTTCATCAGCCAGGTGATAGGCACTGCCATTGGCTGTGTTATTGCCCCCTGCGTCTTCTGGCTCTTTTACAAGTCATTTGATATTGGAGCAAGCGGTGGCGCTTACCCAGCACCCTACACCATTATGTACCGTAACATGGCGATCATGGGCGTGGATGGATTGACCCTTCCAAAGCACTGCCTCACATTATGCTACATATTCTTCGCTGCTTCCTTTGCCGTCAATTTGATCAAGGATCTGGCACCGAAGAAGGTGGCAAAGTTCATCCCCATCCCCATGGCAGTAGCAATTCCTTTCTATGTCGGAGCATTCTTCACAATTGATATGTTTGTGGGCTGTACGATACTGTTCATATGGGAATGGAAGAACAAGGCTGAAGCAGAGTCGTTTGGACCAGCAGTTGCATCAGGCATGATGTGTGGTGACGGGCTCTGGGCACTGCCAGAAGCTGTTCTTTCTCTTGCAAATGTGAAACCTCCCATTTGCATGAAGTTTTTGTCGAGGTCTGTGAATGCCAAAGTGGACTCCTTCCTTGGGAACTAGTGAGTGCTAGTTTGATAGAACAGATAGAATTATCTTTCTTTGTTAGTAGAAGTGGCCAAATAATCCTAGTTATGTAAATTAAGAGTGTCATTGGGCAGCGGTCATGTTTTGTTCAAGTAACCGAACAGACAAGCACAGTTGGAGAAGTTGTCTGATTTGCTAGGTACTGCAATTGTCTGGCTGCTAAGCTAACTCTGAAATTTCATTTTCGTGGTCCAGATTATCTCTTGTGAAGCAAGATTTCATTAGGCATGGTAGAATTAGAATCTGATAGAGTTCAGACTTCTAAACAAAATAATGAGCGTTTGGGGGCTGAGTCTTAAACAGGAACAGACATCCGGTTCAGGTATGAAATGGAATCTGAGGGTGGATGCCAGACGCTTTACAACGAGATGCAGAATGCAAACGCACCTTATCCTTCTAGAACTTGCGCTTCCCCGAAACCTCCGCGTCCCGAAGGCGCCCTCCCCTTGTCATTGCCCTCTCCGCATCTCTTTTTTGGAGCTGCTCTTGCAGGCACCAAATCCGCGAGCGGCCAGGACGATGAGGCGGGCATAGCCTGGATGCGAGAGGCGGAGGGTCCGGACTGAGATTCGCCGCTCCTCATCGGCTCCGATGCTTGTCGCCGGGCCAGCAGACATCGCCGCTGGCGACTGGCGGGCGGCCGCCGCCTGGCCGGCGCGTGGTGGGCTGTTTTTCCATTGGGCCTTACAGATGGCTGAAACGGAGGCCCAAACGATCAAGTGGAGCCCTCATGTGGTTTTTTGGATCCGACAGGGCGCGCAAGGCTGGGCATGGTTTGGTCCGGTTCACCAGTTGATCCTGATCAAATTACGAGCTCGCTGTAATCCTCGCCCTGGCCTCTTCGGTTAGCTCGCCGAAGCTATTGGGTGCCTGCGGCCGGCTAAAAATTATCTAAGCTCCAGGATTCAGCTGTCAGGATCCCTGTAATTACAAACGAAAGGTGTCTACGGCGACATATGCTTGTATACTGACTATTGCAGCAATCACCAGCTTCGATCCCTGATCACAATTCTATTGCAGGAGCCAAGTGCGATTGTGCGAACACTGATCAAGTGCTCCGTGACCAGTTTCCTTTGGGAGGGCTTGTGGCGTCCCGTCACACTGATCAAGTGCCCCGTGACCAGTTTCCTTTGAGGGCTTGTGGCGTCTCGTCTCCCCAAGGCCGGGCACGCCTACGTCTGGCAGCTCTCTAGGATCTCAAGATTATCCTCACAGACAACATTCGTCTTTTCTGCGCACTTTGTCCTCACTCATGCACATCCGGAAAAGACTTTCCGGTCGGTCATCCATTCCAAAATTGCTCCGGGCCAAGCACGTTTAACCCCGAAGTTCTTTCGAGATGAGCTTACAGAAAAAAGTTATAACTTGTTGGTATGAGTATTCTTATTAATTCTACTAGGCCTAGAGTGTGACAGGAATGCCGGGGAGGGTTGTGGATTCGAGCAGCCAGTTCCCTACACCAGGCCTAACACGGCTTATCAGAGCCGGTATCTGAAAATTCAGAAACACTAAACCAGCAACCTCTGTCCCTGTCTTCAGTTCAGTAGTCACATGGAACTACAGTGCTCCGCTGTCTTCTCGTTGTCAGGTTTTACCTTGATTTCTCGACGACCTACATCGGTGCATGCATGATCTGCACATTGTGAATATCTCAGTCCTGCTAAAAGGAATCCTCTCGTGGGGCGTCAGCGCAGTCCCAACCCCATAACTAGGATGGTGTTCATAGAATTAAATGACATGCCACATAAATCAAAAGCTGATGTATCAAGTAAGTTAATGAAAAAAGAGGAGGAAACCGGGTCTTGACATGATTTCACACGTTATCCAAGATATGGTGAGAGATGAGTGTCATTAAATTTGAGTTTGGAATATTAGTGTTTGGGTTGGAGAGGTAGTATCTTATATTAATTTCTTGATGATGTGAAGATTATGGACATCACTAGTAGTGTCTTAGGTTGGGACTGTCCTCATGTGGCCTTCGATAGCCGAGAAAAGAGGGAGCTGGTTTGGTGCAGAACTTTCAGACAGTTCACTTGAAGGAATGCAAGGCTATCGGGTACTTGTGTGCCTACCTTGAGATTTACCATCTTCTGTTGAATAAATGTTAAAAAAAGGGGGACTTCAAGATGATGTTCGAATCCGGTTTAAGTCATGCTATCTGAACTGTTGCATTGCATTGCCATTGCCAATTTGCCATCATACTAGGAGATGGCCTCTACAAGTTCGCCATGGTGCTTGCTCACCCGCAATGTCAACCGAGAAGAAGAAATTCTTCGGCGCACTTCCCCTGAACAGCGACGACAGGACAATCTCCGGCGACGGCGCCCCTACCGCAACGCCGCCACCCTCGTTCGACGACGCTCGCAGGGCGGAGTTCTTCCTCAAGGACCAGATCCCAACTCCGGTCACGATCGGCGGCTACTGTTAGCTGAAGCCTTGCATTTAGTTAGTTAGTTGCATCCTATCTGCATGTTTGTTTGTTGCACAGCATGCGCGTGAGCACCGGCTTGTGGCTGCCGCGCGCGTAGGAGGTCATGGCCGCGAGAATAGCTCGCGCATGACTTGGGCAAACGTGATCTGCACGAACTCCGTGGACGTGGGGATGGACGCGTCGTGCGCGCGGTGTGCGGGGGGATCACTAAGCTCAGTTCGATGTAACAGACAGAATAAAAGGAAAGAACAACCCTAGACCACGCTGCAGTCTTTGAGCAGCACAAACCATCGTGTTCATCGCGTTCTAAGTGTTCTTGTGTGTGTTCTAGCCACCATCCTCATCTCCGGTGATCACCGGTGCAAGCCACCGGTGTTCCGGCGTTCCCTGTGCCTAACAATTGGCATCAGAGCCAGGCACAAGGCTAACCGCGGCGACAGCCATGACTTCGCCGCCGCACAAGCCGAGCGGCACCACGCCGCCGCCGGACTCGAGGAAGAAGGGGCACAAGTCGGAGACTTCCGGTTCCGGCGAGAAGAAAGCGTCTGGGCGCAGGTCGTCTAGCCGCAGGCCCTCGCAGAGCCCCTCCCCGCGTCGTCGATCGCGCAACCGCGACACCCGTGATCGCGTCGTCGAGCGCGTCGTCCGGGAGTCGGGCAGCTCCGGCACCTGGCCGCAGCTGACCAAGACGAACTACAACGAGTGGTCGCTACGGATGAAGATCAAGCTCCAAGCCCGCGACTTGTGGGACGTCATCGAGTTTGGGGACGGCGACTACCGCGACGATCGCACCGCGCTCGACGCCATCTGCAGCGCGGTGCCCGCGGAGATGATCTCCACCCTCGGCGTGAAGGAGACGGCCGCGGAGGCTTGGGAGGCCATCAAAACCCTCCGCATCGGCGACGAACGCCGGAGGGCGGTGACGGCGCAGACGCTCCGTGCCGAGTACGAGACGATCAAGCTTCGCGACGGTGAAGCCATTGATGATTTCTTGCTCCGGTTCTCGGGGATCATCCAGCGTTTGGCGATTCTCGGAGACCCAGAGCCGGACACCAAGGCTCTCAAGAAGTTCATGCGCGTCGTCCGTCCCAGGTACAAACAAATCATCGTCTCTATGGAAGCTTTTGTTGATCTTTCGAAGATGACGATCGAGGAGGTCACTGGCACTCTCAAATCCTCCGACGATGCCGAGGAGGAAGCGCCGCCACCGACCAACTCCGCCAACGGGAAGCTCCTCCTCACGAAGGAGGAGTGGCTTGAGAAGTACAAGCAGGAGGACTCCACTCGTGGCGGCTCCAGCTCCGGCTCAGGCGGCCGGGGCAAACCACGGCGAGGCAAGCCGCGCGGCCGTGGCGGCCGAAGCGGCTCCGACGACCACTCCTCATCTGGCACAGGCAAGGCCGGCCCAGATGACGAATGCAAGTGCTGTGGCAAGAAAGGCCATTGGGCCCAATTCTGCCGCGGCAAGTTGAAGGTGGAGGCGCAGGCCCACGTGGCCCAGGACGACGAGCCCACACTGATGTATGCTCATGGGCTCGTTTAGGAGGAGATGGGGGAGTTGACCAACTCTGTCCCCATCGAGCCACCGCCGTCGACGCCGATGCGCCCTCGCCGCACTGGATCGAGCTCGACGAGCCCAAGGTATTCGCCGCGCTCGATGCCTCGACTGACCAGGACCTGAAGCGATGGGTCCTGGACACCGGAGCTTCCAACCACATGACGGGCTTCCGCAGCGCCTTCTCCGACCTCGACACCGCCATTGCGGGCACGGTCCGTTTTGGTGACGGCTCCGTCGTTGCCATCAAGGGCCGTGGGACGGTCCTCTTCGCATGCAAGAACGGGGAGCATCGCACCCTCGCCAACGCCTACTTCATCCCGAGCCTCACCACCAACATCATCAGCGTCGGCCAGCTCGACGAGGTGGGATTTCAGGTGCTCATTGAAGATGGCGTGATGCGCATCCGCGATGAGGAGCGCCGCCTACTCGCCAAGGTGAACCGCAGCCCGTGTCGCCTCTACGTCCTCGACGTTGACATCACGCGGCCCGTGTGCTGGGCGGCACACGCCAAGGAGGATGCGTGGCTCTGGCATGCCCGATTTGGGCATGTCAACTTCGGGGCACTGAGAAAGATGGGACGGGAGGAGCTCATCCGCGGCATGCCCCTGCTTGATCAGCCCGAGCAGCTGTGCGACGCCTGCCTGGCAGGGAAGCACAAGCGCACGCCGTTCCCGCAGCGCGCTCTGGGACATTCCAAGGGAGTGCTCCAGCTGCTTCATGGCGATCTCTGTGGCCCAATTTCACCTGCAACGCCAAGTGGTAATCGATATTTTCTGTTGCTCGTTGATGATTACTCACGATACATGTGGATCGCGTTGCTTCCAAGCAAAGATGCAGCTGCCACGGCCATCCAGCGCATTCAGGCAGCGGCGGAACGCAAGACCGGCAAGAAGCTGCTCGCCCTTCGTACCGATCGGGGGGGGAGAGTTTCTGGCCGGCCACTTCGAGGAGTATTGCGCCACGCTCGGCGTCCGACGCGAGCGCACCGCCGCATATTCCCCACAATAGAACGGTGTTGTTGAACGCCGGAACCAATCGGTTGTGGGGGCGGCGCGGTGCATGATGAAGGCAAAGGAACTGCCCGGCGCGTTTTGGGGGGAGGCGGTCACGACGGCAGTATACTTGCTGAACCGTTCCTCCTCCAAGAGCGTCGCGGGCAAGACGTCGTACGAGCTCTGGACCGGGAGCCCCCCTGGTGTTCATCACTTGAGGACCTTCGGCTGCGTCGCTCACATGAAGATCACCACGCCAGGGCTGAAGAAGCTCGACGACCGCAGCCGGCGTACCATCTTCGTCGGCTACGAACCTGGCTCCAAGGCCTACCGCCTCTACGATCCGGTCACGCGCCGGGTGCACATCAGCCGCGACGTCGTGTTCGACGAAGCCGCTCAGTGGCAGTGGCACGGGGAGCTGGAGGACATGCACCCCGACTTCGTCGTCGAGGAGGGGCCCATGGACTCCGTCGAGGTGACATCGACGACGACGGCCATGTTGCCAGCGGCCACTCCGACCCCAACGCCAGCGACCTCCCCGGCACCTGCGACACCTGCATCTACGATGCCGGATCACGACGTCACCGCACCAT
>OAMR01000763.1:27608-43586 GCA_900205405.1 Echinochloa crus-galli | reverse complement strand
ACCTGCAGGGCGAGTACGGGTAGGGCAGGCCTGTCCGGTTGGCGTGGAGCGCCCGCTGCACGTCCCCGCGGTTGAAGTACTTGGTCACGTACGCCTCCGTGCACGGGTCGTATCCCGCCGGCACACGGTTCAGCCTGTGCCACGCCTCCTGCAAACCAATCCAGTCAGTCAGCCAGTCGGATCTTTAAATTCTGCCGTGTCGTGTTCAGCGGCGTAGTGGTGCGTCCGCGTACGTACATGCTTGGAGAAGAGGCGCGGCGCGGCGACGAGGCTCGCCGGGCGATGATGCCGAGGCGCGGCGGCGCCGGTGGGGAGCAGGCACGTGGGCGTGTAGATGCTGTAGATGTCGATGTCGTCGTAGGCGCCGAGGAAGGCGCGGAGCGCCGGGGAGCAGCCCTTGCCCGGCCGCCCGCCGTCGGCCTCCTCCTTGAAGGAGTCGCACTCGCGGCGCACCGCCGAGTAGAGCTCGTCGGAGATGATGGCGTGGCTCCACGCGTACTCCACCATGCCCAGCTGGTCCGTCGCGTCGTTCAGCACCGCGTTCCCGATCTGCACGTACACGTACATTGCCCCGTCAGCGAGTCATGGTTTTGCTTTTCACAGAGCGGCGGCGCACGGTGCGCGCATCGGATCATTTTTTAATTTCCAGGGAGGGAGCACGCGCGAAGGTGAAATTATTACTGCCACAAGCACGTAAAAGGGTTCGGCAGAAACCACGCTTTTTACCATGTTTGGTTATTGAAGGATTAAAAACTAAAGCGGTAAAGCTCGCAGGGGCGGGGTATATATTGGGGTAATATCCGGATGCACGCTTATGTCTGTGATGTGCATCATCTTTAGAATCGTCTACTTTTATACTACTGCGCCACACTGATGATCCATTCCTCTCTTTTCCTTTCCTTCTTCATTCACTTTATCTTTCTAGAACACTAACTGGTCTCCGTTTTGCTGAGCTAAAGCTGGTTAGCAATCCTAATGGCATGATTGCGAGCTCAAGGGGTCCCACAGCTTTGCCGTCAAGGGTCCCCGTAAAAAGGGAGGAGCAAGGCAAGCTTACCATGAAACCTTTGAGGTTGATGACCCTGCCCCTGCTGGCCCCTTTGTTCCCGTCGTAGATGAGCTCGGCGAGCTGTGGAACATAATGCCCTACAAAAAAGCGTATCACGGCGGGAGATGCGGCGGCGTGTTATTCCTAATTTTCTCATCGCAGATCACGATGCAGCTCGTGAAAAACGGAGGTTTGTGTGATCTACCGGCGTAGCTCTCCCCGGCGATGTAGAAGTCGCGGGTCTTGAACTCGGGGAACTTGTCGAGCCAGTTGAGGAGGAAGCCGTACGAGTCCTGCGCCGTCACGCGGTCGCCGAGCCGCCGCAGGTCCGCCGTCCGGTTCGTGTAGGAGAACCCCACGCCCACCGGCGCCTCCAGGAACAGCAGGTTCACGGCTGAAATTAAAACACAATGCAATCGAATTCAGAGAGTTCAGTTGGGAGCAAAAGCAGAAACTGGAAAATGTGCTTGCTTTGCTTCGCTTGCCTTTGTTCCAGGCGTAGGCATTGCGGGTGAGGTTGGCGCCGTAGCTCCTGACCAGGAACGGGCCCAGCTCCTGGGCGGCGCCGTAGGCAACAGAGGAGCATCCAGGCCCTGCAATGGCACGTCGAGTAGAGAGATGGCTCCATCAGATTTCAGGCTGCAGATTCAGGCATGAGGCATCACTGCATGTCTACGTCAGTCATCTTCGTGCACGACACTTGCTACAGTATATGTGTAGCAATCGAGGGGTTTTGCCACTCGGCAGTCTTATCCGATTAGCAGCGTTTGCGGCGGCTGGTGGACGGGGTTGATTTTTGTTGAGAGAAAAATACTATTGACCTAGTGGCTGGTGCTGATTTAGCCCAGCGAACAGGCCGGTTAGATGGCCCTTGGGATTTTTTTTTCCAGGCTAGATGCATACAGTAGGCTTTTTCAGCACCGTGCTGCTGCTAGTGTATTCATGGCGGCAGATGGATGAGTAAATTGGCCAATCGGGGCCGACGAGGTATGCAGCGGGCAGTGCACAGTGCACAACACATGCTGGAAGGGAAGGGCCGTAGGCAGGTGGCAGGCAGTGCGGACGGACCTGCAGGGCGAGTACGGGTAGGGCAGGCCTGTCCGGTTGGCGTGGAGCGCCCGCTGCACGTCCCCGCGGTTGAAGTACTTGGTCACGTACGCCTCCGTGCACGGGTCGTATCCCGCCGGCACACGATTCAGCCTGTGCCACGCCTCCTGCAAACCAATCAGTCAGTCAGTCGGATCTTTAAATTGTGCCGTGCCGTGTCGTGTTCAGCGGCGTGATGCGTCCGCGTACGTACATGCTTGGAGAAGAGGCGCGGCGCGGCGACGAGGCTCGCCGGGCGATGATGCCGAGGCGCGGCGGCGCCGGTGGGGAGCAGGCACGTGGGCGTGTAGATGCTGTAGATGTCGATGTCGTCGTAGGCGCCGAGGAAGGCGCGGAGCGCCGGGGAGCAGCCCTTGCCCGGCCGCCCGCCGTCGGCCTCCTCCTTGAAGGAGTCGCACTCGCGGCGCACCGCCGAGTAGAGCTCGTCGGAGATGATGGCGTGGCTCCACGCGTACTCCACCATGCCCAGCTGGTCCGTCGCGTCGTTCAGCACCGCGTTCCCGATCTGCACGTACACGTACATTGCCCCGTCAGCGAGTCATGGTTTTGCTTTTCACAGAGCGGCGGCGCACGGTGCGCGCATCGGATCATTTTTTAATTTCCAGGGAGGGAGCACGCGCGAAGGTGAAATTATTACTGCCACAAGCACGTAAAAGGGTTCGGCAGAAACCACGCTTTTTACCATGTTTGGTTATTGAAGGATTAAAAACTAAAGCGGTAAAGCTCGCAGGGGCGGGGTATATATTGGGG
Organism: Echinochloa crus-galli; assembly: GCA_900205405.1. Lineage (NCBI taxonomy): Eukaryota > Viridiplantae > Streptophyta > Magnoliopsida > Poales > Poaceae > Echinochloa > Echinochloa crus-galli. The sequence continues at coordinate 40,681 of OAMR01000763.1, read as the reverse complement.
TAATATCCGGATGCACGCTTATGTCTGTGATGTGCATCATCTTTAGAATCGTCTACTTTTATACTACTGCGCCACACTGATGATCCATTCCTCTCTTTTCCTTTCCTTCTTCATTCACTTTATCTTTCTAGAACACTAACTGGTCTCCGTTTTGCTGAGCTAAAGCTGGTTAGCAATCCTAATGGCATGATTGCGAGCTCAAGGGGTCCCACAGCTTTGCCGTCAAGGGTCCCCGTAAAAAGGGAGGAGCAAGGCAAGCTTACCATGAAACCTTTGAGGTTGATGACCCTGCCCCTGCTGGCCCCTTTGTTCCCGTCGTAGATGAGCTCGGCGAGCTGTGGAACATAATGCCCTACAAAAAAGCGTATCACGGCGGGAGATGCGGCGGCGTGTTATTCCTAATTTTCTCATCGCAGATCACGATGCAGCTCGTGAAAAACGGAGGTTTGTGTGATCTACCGGCGTAGCTCTCCCCGGCGATGTAGAAGTCGCGGGTCTTGAACTCGGGGAACTTGTCGAGCCAGTTGAGGAGGAAGCCGTACGAGTCCTGCGCCGTCACGCGGTCGCCGAGCCGCCGCAGGTCCGCCGTCCGGTTCGTATAGGAGAACCCAACGCCCACCGGCGCCTCCAGGAACAGCAGGTTCACGGCTGAAAACACAATTGCAATCGAGTTCAGAGTCCAGTTGGGAGCAAGAGCAATAGCAGAAACTGGAAAATGTGCTTTGCTTTGCTTCGCTTGCCTTTGTTCCAGGCGTAGGCGTTGCGGGTGAGGTTAGCGCCGTAGCTCCTGACCAAGAACGGGCCCAGCTCCTGGGCGGCGCCGTAGGCAACAGAGGAGCATCCAGGACCTGCAATGGCACGTCGAGTAGAGAGATGGCTCCATCAGATTCAGGCATCACTGCATGTCTACGTCAGTCATCTTCGTGCACGACACTTGCTACAGTGTATGTGTAGCAATAGAGGGGTTTTCCCACTCGGCAGCCTTATCCGATCCTCCATTGGCCGCTACTGAAGCTCTCAGATGGCCCTATGGGAAATATTTTACAGGCTAGATGCGTACTCCCTCTGTCCCTTTATACGTGTCGCCGTCGGTTTCCGTGCCACGACTTAGATTTAATTTTTAGAAAATATGTGCAACATTTTAATCTCTTAAAAAATTTGTTAAAAAACTAGATTTAAATATCTATCTAATGATATTTATTATATATTATAAATATTAATATATATTTTTTATATTTGGTCAAAGTTGTTTCTCGGGAAGCGAAAGCGACAGTTATTTAGGAACGGAGGGAGTAGGCTTTTCGAGTATTAGGCCTTGTTTAGATGTTGAAATTGGTACGGTGAATTTAAAAGTATGATGTTACTTCGTAACCACTGTAGTATTTTATTTATATGTGCGAAAAATTGTCCAAAAATTGATTAATTAGGTTTAAAATGTTCATCTCGTAGAGTACAATAAAACCGTGTAATTAGTTTTTAATTTCATCTACATTCAGTACTCCATACATATTATGACATTTTAATATGACGAAGAATCTTCTTTTTCTATAATGAATTTGGAAGTTTCTTTTTGAACTAAACAAGGCCAGTAGCAAAAGATTAACCGAGGCCTTGCTGGAGAAAGAAAACAAATGGAAAGCTGAGGACAGAGTGGCGAGCATGGCGACGAGACGGCTGATTTGCCGAGCAGAAAGGCCACTCTGCCCTTCCCCGCCGGTCAAAGCGTCAAAGACTCGTACTTCCATGTGATTAAACAATGCCGACTGCTTTTTTTGTCTACATTTGTTTCAAACAGAGTCTCCATACAGTTCACATTCTACTAATATCTTCTGTAAATAAGAAGATTATCACTGTAGTATGAAGATACGAAGATATAGTAGCTACAGTAACCCCGGTCCCCGGACTGGATTCAGACTGCTACGCGTGAAGCTTCATGACAAAAGAGTACTTGCTCCTGTGATCCTCTCTGACCATAACACTTGGATTCTCTAGTTTGTTTTCAGACGAACACATGCTCACAGACTCAACTCACCCACGTGAGTTAGTATCATCTTTAACTTATATAATATAATCTAGGATTACTGCTCAAAATCACCCTTTATCTTTACTGTGCCGTGTCCTTTGGTGGTGGTGCCCCCCGTTGTCCCCTCTAGAGCCATGTGAAGGAATGGTAAAGGACAAGCCAAAGAGAGAGAGAACAATATCTGGTCGTGTGTGTCTGATAGCTAACAGTGTCACCACCAGTGCTGCAGGCCGCAAATCGCACTCGCCGTGTCCCTCCGGTGTCGCCGGCCGGCCGGAACAGGGAAGCTTTTCTCTCGCAGGACCTGCTGCTCCCGCTCGTACGGTGGCCTCGAGCCTTCTTTTGCCCTTTCGCCAGCGTCTTTTCCCTGCGCCGGGAGGGAAGGCTCGGCTTTGCTCTGAGATCTGAGCGCATGCCGAGAGCTAGCTCCCCCTCCCTGTGGGTTCTGGTGCTTTGCTTTGGGGGAGCTTTTGCTGCCGGAAAGCATTGTTCTACCGTTGCAGCAGAGCACGGTGATCACTGACCAGTGACCACCCACACGGGCCACGGCCTGTAGGCCTGTCACCTGTGCTTTCCGACTTTGCCGCCGACGCATTTTGTGTGGGTGGAGAGAACAAAGAGGAAATGCAAGAACATCACCGGTTCTACAGTCTGTACCTGGATTCGTTTGTGTCATCTACCGCTATGTGTGACGGATTATGTCTATGCTATCACGTTGGAATTGGAGGTGCAACGGCATGCTGATAACTGTAACCGTGTTTGCAAACAAACAAACGTTTCACTCAGATGCCACTGCAATTTGTTTTTCTAGATCAGAAGCGAATGCGAGAATCAGAAACGGACAACAGCAATCACGGGATGCACAGAGCTAGGGAAGAAACAAACCAGTGGCTCAGAAATTTCAAAGCTGTCAAGTGACACAGTGATTGAAGTTGGTTGGCAGTTCGTGCGTGAATGGTATTGGTTGTAGTAGCGGGATGTCAGCGGCTTGTAACTGCCAGGCGCAGCTGCCAGCAGCCTGTGCACAGCGGCCAGGAACAGGCACCGACACAGCGGCCAAGGGCTCTGTTCGCTTGACTTCTGCTTATCCAGTCAATAGTATTTTTCTCTCACAACGAATCAGCGTAAGCCATCAGCCAACAGTGTTTTTCTCTCGCAACGAATCAGCATAAGCCATCAACAGAAGTCAAGCGAACAGGGCCCTTGATGGCCAAAAATGAGCGGTGTCAGCGTTCAATAGCTTCTCCGTTCTAATTCTGAAACTAATTAATAGATGTTGCAGATTCAGTTTGATACTGCACATACAGCTACGTATCATTTTATAGCTGCTCGTCAGTTGTCTTCCATCCGCTTCTCCGAGAAGAACTAACACTGTACTAGCAAGGAAGATGAAGAGGTTACATCCTGCAACTTGGTCACTCTCCAATCTCACTCTCTGATCGTCCTAGCTTCAGCGCGATTACAGCGCTCTTCCAGCTATTTTCCTCGCAGAAAAACGCCGTCAGGTCGATCTCCTCAAGAAGCTTCTTCCTCGCCGCCTCCACTCCCCGGCTGCGCGCAAGCCGGTCTTCCGGCTCCTCCGGCCGATCACCCGGCTGCGGCGCGCCGCTGCCTGCTCCGGCGTGCTCCGGCTGGTCCGCCTGCGCCGCGCGCTTGCGCTTCTTCCTCGGTCGCTTCGATGTGTAATGGCCGAACCTGGCCTCCAGCTCCTGGGGGCTCCGGCGATGCCCCAACGCTCTGAATCTCCTGATGAACAGAGGTTGGGAATTGAACGCGAGGAAGGTAAGCCATGATGACGAACACAAAGGCGAATGAAGAAATGCGTGCGTACATACGGCGTACCTGGATATTTCCTCCCAGAGCCCCACCTTCCCGAGCGCATTGGCGAACCGGAAAGTCTCGTCCATGCTGCCTCTGATGCTGTAGAACAGCTGCGTCTCTTCGTCGCTGAAGGGTGTCGACGACGAGGAGCTCTGCTGCGCAGGATCCATCTCGATTTCTCGATTCTTCGCGTGGGTTTTCCACACCGTAAATAGTTCGTCTCACGTGGAAAGCCTAATGAAAAGGCAAGAGCTGTTATTAGTTCCACGCCAGCTCAGGCCAAGGGGTTTGGTCAATGAAACGGGGGAAAAGTAAATAAGGAAAAAAATTATCATCAGTACTACCGCATATGTCCTGGACTCCTAGATCAGTTACTCAACGTGTATATTGTAGCAATTCTCGCAACAGGTACAGACATTTAGAAGCTGCTAATTTTTATATCTTTCAACATACATGTATTCAAGGTCTGATGAATAGATGACGATGGATCAATAATCGATTCTCCAGCAGAAAGTAGTGTGCTGTCAAAATCAATTTGAACCCCAAGTGATTTCCTTGATCGCTTTCGCTTCCACGCGTATAATTAACTATCTACTACGGAATACTTCAAAATTTCTTAGAGCAGCCTCAAATATTGTGAAAGCACCCCTAGGAAACATATCCAAACTAAGTTATCAAGGAGGAGCTAACTATCAGTATAAAAATCAATCGAATCGTTTTGAAAACTAATTAACAAATGCAACCATGCTGGAAACATTCAAATATACGGTTTAATTTCAATTTCTGTAACCAAGCACAAAAGAATCATACAGACAGAAATAGATCACGCTACCAAATAATTCCCGAAACAGGTACTAGCTATTTAGAAGCTACTCACTAAAGTACATAATAAGAATTGAGAGATCATACATTCAACTATTGAAGCTCTGATTAATAGCAAAATTAGTACATAAATAATGAGAGATCCAATTGAAGATCGAATCTGTAGCCCAACGACCCAGCGTATAGTACAAACACAGCAAATATATATCTCTACTCTTATTAGTAAAAACGTGGGAACAAAACATGCGCACGCGCCCGCACGCATGTGACTTCTTGCATGAAGTGCGCATATATATCATATTCTATTGTGGCAAACGTAGTGATTATGTGCTTGCTCAGATCAGTAAGACACCTGAGAAAACCCCTGCTCTAACGTCACAATGCAACTGAAATCGATTTGAACCTCAAGTGCAATTTCTTGCAGGGACTGTTCAATCTTGGCGCTAATGCTAAGTACTTCGTAACACAATTAGTTCAGCTCAGATAATTAATTCATCCCAGACACAGCTCAAGCTGAACAATTCGGCCACTGCTATAGATTTTGGAATCAGGGCCATCTCAACGTACAGAGCAGAGGAGTAGCTGAATGATTGGCCGTGAGGATTACCTGGATTGCCTGTTTAGTTGTAGTGTAGTAAGCAGTCGCTTGGGGCTGCGCAGGAGCTCGGCGATGATGGCGCGTCGTAGGGGCTTTTGGCCAAGTGCAGGGTAGGCACCAGGCAGGAGGAGCAGTTGAGGGGCTCGGCGGAGGTGGAAGAACTCAGCGAATGTGGCGGCGTGGAAGCTCGACGGCAGCGGCGTGCGTGGTCGACGGCGAGAAGGAGCTCGGCGGCAGTGAGGAACGTCGTCGCCGACGAGCCCTAGCGGCCGCTCAAAGTGTGATGACTGGAGGCTTCCGTCTCCCAGCGTGAATGGAGGAGCCGCGGTGCAATTGGACTACTGGAGGGCGCACAACGACGGTGGTCGTCGGTGGGGATCTCCGGAGGTTAGGCAGGTGTCAACGTCATTTTCCCATCGATGAACAAAACGGGAGTAAAAAGTACGTTCGCATCAAGTGGTTTTGTGCACCCTGTTTCCATGTATCCACGCGACCACGGCAACCCAATTCACACTAGTCGTCCATGTGCCAGAGATGCGTGATATGATGGAGTTGTCAATTGGGTTACCACTATTAGGCCAGGGTCTATCTGCTGCTACACGTCCTACCCGGGCAATGTGTAGAAACCCCAAGCTATACTATGTCGCTGTCGTCACATCGGTCTCGCTAGCTATTAGACCCACACGTACGGTCTACGCGGTGCGTCGTGACAACGATCGCCTCAAGTAACCAAGCCACAGGGGCAGGGAGTGAGTGACAGACTGAGCTGACAGTCGAGTTTCGTTGTGGTTTAGGAAAACCCCGACAGCGCAACGACAACCAGTGGCCGGCCCGGTCGATATACATGCCCGTCGTGGCGTCGTAGCTGCTAGTGCTTAATTAGTAGCGCACTGGGCGGCATCGCGTCGTGGCGAAGCATGCATATGTATGAGCACGCGCAATGTGATCGGTACCTAATCGATACACGTACAGCCGGGCGCGACGCAATGTACTGGAAGCCTAGTAAAAAAACCGGACAGGTTCACCGGTTGAACCGGAAAAACCGCGAACCGGTGGCTGGACCGGTCCGGTTCACTTAAAAGATCGGTCATGCAATTGAACCGGTGTGAACCGGTGCGAACCGGCCGGTTTTGTGTCGAACCGTGAACCAGTGAACCGGTTTTTTCATGAACCATTTGTCATTTGATGTTTAGATATTGGTTTTTAATTTTAAACAATAGACTATTATGATACAATTATGTTATACCATGGTATTTTGTTATATGTGATATCTTTTGGTAATAGAACTTGCATATTATTTATATAAATAATGTGAAATAAATATTATACTAATAAATAATGAACCACTGGTTCGACCAGTGAACCACTGGTTGGACCGGTGAACCAGTGAACTAGTAGCCTGACCGGTTCGATCTCCGGTCCGGCTTTTCGTACTGCGGGAAGTGGCACGACAGAGAGCTCAAAAACGCTCTCGAGCTTTACCTCGTCCAAATCGCTAGTAGTATATGTAGCACTAATAGTACTTAGTGTTACGCCATAAGTTTACACTACTACAGAAAGCGACATCACAAACGGTCCCATCACAAACGATTTTCGATCAAAAACCGTTTGTGATACCCCGTTTGTGATATGGACCATCACAAACGGTTTGAAGCAAAAATCGTTTGTGATGGTCCACATCACAAACGGTTCGTTACCCCTCATTACAAACGGTTTTTTTAAACCCTTTGTGATGATGTGTATGGTACACGTTCAAACCATATTTTGAAGTAGTAAATCAATTCAAATAAAAAAGTGTTGAACTACAAAGTTTTATGGCTTCTCAAAATGTAGAACTTTTACTTTGATCATTTCTTCATTTGACAAATTCATATGAATATTGTTCATAAAATCCATCTCTCTCATAGAGTTATAGTTTCTAAAACTATAATAGAGACCTATAAGATTTGTGAACGATATTACTCTCATTATATCGGATGAAGAAACGGTCAACATGAAAGTTGTGAATCTTCACAAGTCATACAACTTTGTAGTTTACCACTTTTTAATTTGAATTTGGTTTACTAATGAAAAGTAAGTTTGTACTCAAAATTTGAAATTTGAGTTTTTTCAAACGACCTCGGATGAAAAAAGGTCAACATAAAAGTTGTAGATCTCGACAAGTTATGAAACTTTGTAGTTGACAACTTTGTCATTTGAAGTCATCTAGTTAGCTAGATCTAAGTTTGAATGTTCTTAAATTTGAAATTCAAATTTTGTAAACGGTCTCGGATGAAAAAACGGTCAACATAAAAGTTGTAGGTTTCGAAAAGTTAGGAAACTTTGTAGTTCAACACTTTCAACACTTTAAACTTTGTAGGTTTTTTATTTGAAGTCGTTTAGGGCTCAAACAAGCAATTTAAACTCGGTTTGGTATAATATGATAAGAATCGGAACGGCTTCTAGTAATAGGTGACGAAGTGGTGCATGATAGAGGAGGCTACGCGTGAGTGAGAGGTCACGAGTTTGAATCCGGCCACGGAGCGCGCGATTTATGCGCGAAAAAATAGCGCGACTTGTCAGGTACAATATATATAGGCATTTTTTATTTTCAGATTTTTGGGGTCATTTTATTATTTTAAATATAATTGTTCAACTTGAGAACCAGTTGAGTGAATACGAGTAGACCTTAAGACATAGAGACTCCAGTGTTTCCTGTGTGGATGGCATAAGAGTGGAGGGTTTTAATGAAGCCTATGCTATTTATTCATTCCCTGTGTGCAGGTGCAAGCAAACTGATGTATCCACCTTTTCTGGTGCTGTGCAGGAGCACGTGGAGATGATCTCAAAATTGTTAATACCTCATTGGTAAATTCAGCAGCCTCCAACTCCAACCACCTTGTCATTTATATTTTTGTTAATTATGCCAATCAAAAATAAGTTCAGCGTGCATTGACAACCTTTTAAATAGTTGTATATCACATACATGGATATTTGATGAAGTATAGAAAACTACTATCAGGCAAGATGGGAGGATGGTAAAACTAAAGTGAGTTCAGTAAATATAATTAGAACCGTAAAACTCTCTACCTACCTTCTGCAATACTAGAACTTTCCTTCTATAACTTTGAGAAGCTTCAGTCTATATTTTCAGTAGTGCAGACACTTGTCATGCACAACTGTTGGAATTCAAGTTTTTTGCAGGGTGGCACAAGCATAGCAGTTGTTCCTGCTTTAACAGGAATCGTGGAGGTTCGACAGGATGTGGTTATAGAAAATATACTTTTCAGTGTTACCTAATAGGGAAAAATGTACTTACATGCTTGGTTAATAGAGGAACTCGAGCACATAGTTATTTTACTGGCATCAGTTATAGTAGGCTGTCAAACTGTTTGAGTATGCAGACGTTGTGTAAAAATGGGTTTGTAGAGGACCAAGGACGGTCCAGACAGCAGGAGAGTTTCCTTTAGAAATTTTTGTATGATTTACTGAAGGTTTATTGGATTGATAACGGTGCAACAACACATAGGGTAAATTATGAATTTTAAGAGCTTAATTGTGGGGTATAATCCCTCTATGATGATTCGCCCCATTTTAATTTTTTAAGCTTAGTCGTGATGCCTTAGTTATGATATATGAAAGGATATATATTGATTGACATGCAAAATTGGTCAGAGACTACGGTGTAAAGCAATGTTGTGTTTTTGACGAATGATGAAGACACCATATTTTCCATCGTACTCTATTTCCACCTTAATAAATAGGTTTTATTATCTTGGGTTTTTTTAATCTCGGTCAATGTTTAGTGACATGGATTTAGCTAAATCACTATTTTGACATGGATTTAGCTAAATCACTATTTTTATACACGTGCGTGTCGCAACCCGCCCGCGCGTACCTACTGGTTTTTCCCGTCAATCCTCTCATCCCTTCCTTCGCCGCTCCTTATTGTATCGCTTGAGCGGATCACTTGGCTTTGATTTTTGGTGTCATGGGTGATATTTGTCACTAAGAGCTGCATACTGTGAAATAAAAATGTATCTTTTTATCTTTCTCTCTAGCCTTTTGAGAATCTTCTATCGGTGAGTGCTTTATTGTAAACTGGTAATCCCAATATCTTCTGGATGCTTTATTTTATATATAAAGTTGGCTACGGCCTTTCCTGGATACTACTATTTGCAGGAATACTTTATAATTATTGGGAATATTATAAGGTGCATAAGTAATTCCTTTTGTTTGTGATGCATAAGAAATAATAGTGGGAGTAGGGGACTAATAATGGCAATACCAAATTATCTTTCAACAAATCATAATTCTATTCTTACATACATATACCTTATCAATGAGGAGTATAAAAGTGATATGGCTTCCTTGATATTTTATAATTTTATAGACGTAGACATGTTCAGACCATTATTTGGGTCCAAATAAAATATTACGCTTGACTAAAGTTCTCCGACAAAGCTCTTGCATGCATATTTTTAGTTAATTTATCATGTTTTCCATTTCTATCAGCTTGAACCTAGGTCCATGCCATGACAGAGGAGCAAATAATTTCTGAACTACCCTTTGTTTAGATGAGAGGAAGGCTCTTTACAAGGTCGTCTTCTAATGTGTTTGTGATAGAGGCTTCTACAAACTTAGCAATATGTGGTGAAGAGTAGGGCTAATCTCTAGAAAATGGGATACATCTTGTAAATATCAGGTTCAATGTAATAATTTTTTGGTTAAAAATGAAGCAAAGTGCGTTTAGGTTACCGAATATAGTAAATTGGCTATGTTTGTTTTGACTGCATTGATACTCCAAAGCTGTCGCTACAAATACATTCTTCCTTGGAAAAAGTCCAAATTACTCCCCTCAAGTATAGAGAAAGTCTAGAAAAATCTATTTACCTCACATATTTCTTTAAATCTAATATCATTGATTTGTATCTTTTTATAGTATAAAAAAAGTATTGCATTATATTACAACTTTTTTTTGAAATAGGGAGAACTTGTATAAATGTAATATAACATGTTACAATCATGATCTAAATATGGTCGTACATGAGTTGGGACAAATATATAGAAGAGAAATTGGCACGATTGCAACTAGTAGTAAGCAAAAGGAGCACTACAATGTTACTTGAGCTAGAACGTCAATAATAAAAGCAGCAAACGGACCCGTAAAAGAAAACGAAAGAGAAGAGGAAGAAGCAAACGGCAGATTCATCAATTACCTTTTCCCCATTTTTTGTTCAGTTGTCCTTTCACTAAGTACGTTCTTTATTTACTCGACATATCACCCTTTTCTTATTTACTCTAGTTTCGCATGTCACTCTCAGGAAAAAAAATGTATGTATATCTTACTCTACTATGGCACTACGTACCATTTAGATATTCTTTTAGGTCTCTACATTCATCTTCCTCGCTAGATGTGCTAGATAAATAGAGAAATCATATCCTAACAATTATTTTTTTTAAGAAAGCAAAACATCTATCATCGATTTATAGCCTCAATCATTGTCGACAATCTTGTATTTTTTGGATCCAATTTTTTCTGAGTTACCAACATTTTTCACTATTCTATAATAATCCCTAGATCTGCATATACATTACCCATGTGTCACAATGCATATACATTACCCATGTGTCACAATAAAATGTATCCTAAAATACCGCCCTATACCACCTTCTAAATTAGTAATTGCAACCATTATTAATAAAAAACTAACTTTAAGTATACTTGATGCGTGTCACCAAGGTGATGAAAAATCTAGAGGTCGTAACAGATGGCCTGCGACAAGAGCACACCTAGCGCCCAAACTAAGATTTTAACTAGTCACGTATTGAGCACATATGGGGGTATGGTGCATGTACTGATGCAATGAGAAAAACTATGAATTGGGATAGAAAAACATATAGATTATGAAGTCTATCACGATTCATAAGTTCACAACAGGATAACAAGTACTGAATATCTATATTATTGCCATGTTAGATCATGTGTTTGTGTGAGAGAGAGAACAAACAAAAATAATCGATCTTGATTAGATTGCATCCTAAATTTACCCAAATATCATAATATTTTTGTCATTCTAATATTAACTATGTCTATTACATCATTAGCCCTTGTAGTGCTTAACTAGTTTGGAAAAGGAGATGGGAGACATTTGAAGCCGTGACAAAATATATATTTTGGAAGCATGGGCGCGCCGCGCACACACATTGACCATATGTTAAGGTATTACTGATAACAAGAGATAAAATCTCGATTTGAATAATATCTTGTAACGTCCAGCACGCGAAGCCCCGCGAGTGTCTTTTTAAGATGGCGGGAGATATTTTGTTTTAGTCCATCTTCATAATGTGGACCAAAGCTGGTCAATTCATATATGTAAATACTTATCAATTCTGGGAGGTGGGCCGGTGAGGAGGAGCCGCCACCGCCGCTGGTGAGGCCACGGCCCCGCAGCCGCAGCTCTGCCGGCCGGGGAGGCCACGGCCCCATGGCTGATGGCCAGCGCGCCTCCCCGTGGCTCGAGGGCGGGCAACCCGCTGAACTCCATGCGCCGCGGGTGGTGGGGGTTGGCGGAAGGCCGTGGAGGCGGCGGGGGAGCCTCGGTGAAGGGGAGGCGTGGGCCGGGGGCGGCCATGATGGGATGCGCGAGAAAGTGACGGGGATGCGTCTGCAGTGGCGGGAAAGGGGAGGGCGGAGAGAGATAGAGCAGAGAGATAGGGAGAAATAATGTCGGTAGAGGAAGGAGAGAAAGTGATAGATGGGAGAAAAATAATATAGTATTTGACACGGGCGCAGCGGTAGCCCGCCAGACTTCTTAGTAAGATATGTAACCACGCGAATACGCACTGTCTAGCAAGCACGACATTCCCTTAAAAAAGAAAAGAAAAGCTAGCACGGCATGACGCGGCACCTGTAGTAATTTTCTTAATCAGCATTGACGAAACGACAAATGCTCCTACGAGAAGCCCCTACTGGCGACGAATGAAACTGATAGGAGAAAGAACGCAGGTAGCCCGCACATCGTTCTCTACACATCATATACTTTTTTGGCAAATAATAGCACAAGAACATCACAGATTTGAACAAGTTTAGTTACAAAAAAGAGATCTGAATAAGTTGATAACAAAACACTGCATAATTGGATTTTCAGAACGAAGGAAAACACATAGCACGATCGGTTCTCACTTTGAATTTTATACATGCATATAAGTACATATATATATATATATATATTTACATCATGGTGGCCGATCCAACCAAACAAAGGACTGGTGTTTCACAAAAGCATACCCCGGACCCATAACCCTAGGCCGCTAGACTTAACGATCAAACAAAGGACTCATGTTCACAAAAGCATACCCCCACATAAGGGCACCAATCAGTAACTGTAAGCTAGCTTGCATTACACACGAACGCGATGCAGAAGCGCCAGCCATGTAGCTCAACGGACACGTGTACAGGCAAAGGTGCAGATCGAGACCTCACTTGGCCCGCTTCGCCAGCGCCGCCTCGAGCCGGTCGCAGTCGACGATGTAGGCGAAGCCGTACGCCATGTTGGCGAGCGTGGCCTCGTGCAGGTCCCGGCTGGCGGTGGCGGTGGCGTCGGCGGAGAAGAACACCCGGAACCCCCGCACGAACGCGTCCCGCGCGGTGGTCTCGCAGCACAGGTTGGTCATGACCCCCGCCACGACCACCTCCTCGGCGCCCGCCCGCCGCAGCGCCTCCTCCAGCCCCGTCCCGGCGAAGGCGCTGTACGTGGCCTTCTCCACCACGAGGTCCCCCTCGGCGCGCCCGGCGCCCGGGAGCAGCTCGGCCGCCGGCGTGCCGGC
>OAMR01000762.1:530911-546107 GCA_900205405.1 Echinochloa crus-galli | reverse complement strand
GGGTTCAAACTCGTTGAGATGTGTATAAGAGACAGAACTGGAGGTTCTGGTGCTAAAGATATAAACGGGCAACCGATTCGGCAAGATCCTCAGCTTGCACTGCCGAAAACTCGCACATACGGTGATATGGCATTCGGCACCACAGGGAATCCGCCTGCTTCTGCCTACAAGATATTCCCCTTGAACAATAGATTGCAGAGGGATTTATATGGGAATGGATACTCGGAGTTCCTGGATTACAATGCTATTGACGCTCTCCCGAATCCCGGGTATGTTGGTACTGCAGCGATCCCCGCTGGAAGACCGGGGAATCAAGATTCAAATGTCGATCTCATGGTGCAGAAGATGACCGTTATCGGCTCTGTTAGATTTCGGCAAGATCTAACAGATTCATTAAGTTACCCCGTGTTGCTCCTCTTTTACTATGTGCTTAATTCATGCAACACACATTTGCCCAATCTAGATCGGCTAGAATCGGCCCTGCTTTACGGTGCGACGACTTATCCCCTCATAGCCGAATCCGAAACCGATCTAGGTTGCTACGTGTCGCGGGTTCAAGCTTGTCGGGATCGTGTAAATCTTGACAGAACCGGGTATCATGCGGTACAATATGAAAAATAAAATGTACAAAAAATTGAGAGCTAACATTTGAATAAACTTAATTGAGTCATGTTCATCGAGCGACCCTGGTCTTGAAAATCCTATACTACATATACTACTTACTTCATACTATCTATACTACTAAACATGGTTACTATAGTGTACAATTAATCTGGTCCGTCCGATCTTTATATACTAGTCCTTTTTAAGGCTAGTATGGCGCACCGTAAAAGAGCTCAAATTATAAACCTTGAAATACCAAAATAAACTGCAATTTGGAACGGAAGAAGTAACATATATCTATCTCAGGTAACTTTTTAGTTACCTGGTGCATCCGAGGCCAACGTTGTGGGGGAAGATGGTTGCCTTGTAGGCATTGCCGTGGCCATGGACGGCGTCGATGCCGTAGAGCATGGGGATCCCGAGGCGCGTGGACAGGGCGGCGCTCTGCATCCCGTTCACCATCTTCACCCACGCCTCCGGCGAGGCGTTCGCCGCCGGCACGCTGCCTCCGCCGCTCAGCACGCTACCTGCACCGTAACGTACGCGTCCACAAATAATCAGATCGAGCACATGCAGACTAAATAATTAAAACAGTGCACATGCAGAGGGATCAATGATTATCAGATCGAAGAATATCAGCCTGGCAGGCCTAGACATTTTTTGAGCCTAAGGAGGAGAGAGATGCCCCAGAATAGATATTGGGCCGGCGATGTTATATACAATTGTTCTAGCCAAGAGGGGCAGGGACTGTGTTCTGCAGGATAACAGAGTCAAAAGTCGATGAAAGAGGAATGTTATTGGAAAAACAGATGGATTATAAGCATCCGGAGACAAGGTATTCGGCTATAGAGAAGCTTTGCTTATGTGTTTATTACTCATGTACAAAATTTCGGCACTATTTGCTAAATGCCGAATGCGTTGTACATTCGAAATTTGATGTGATTAAGCATATGTTGTCAATGCCAATTTTGAATGGAAGCCGAATAGCTGATTTGAAGTGGGAGAATCCTCTAAACCTAGGGTTACTACACGCATTCTCCTCAACAAATGGCAGCGTCAGCAAGAAAAAGAGCGTTTTCAAAGGCGTGAATACGAGGAGGAGAAAAGAAGGCGCGAAGAAGAAAGGTTTGAGGAAGAACAAGAAGAGTATGCTCGAGAGCAGGAACGTGCGCATTGGGGGTGTGCATTCTTCAGACACTGTTGGAACGAAGGTTTGAAGCTTCCCACATGGAATAATTGTCCTGAATGCAATGATAGGCATGTTGAATATAGGCAGGAAACTGTCAATCGCCGATCTGTCCATGAAAGAATTGGCAGGATGCATCCTAGTGATGATCGGCGTTTTGATGATCAACCAAGAAAGAGGCATGCTGATTACAGGTGGGTTGATCATGAAGAAGAAGAAGATCATGCTTATGTTTGGCAAGAAGGACAATGGTGTCCACCTGGCTTGAGGAAAAGCCAAAAGAGAAGAGTACAACGTTTGAGGAATCAAGAATTAAAGCAAGCAAGGCCTAAGATGAAATCAATATGGCGTCGAAAGGACAAGCCTGAAGAAGATGGTCATTCGGCTCCTACATGCATGGTATGCTTTTTGCCGAATGAATTTATGGCTCCCACTGATCAAGTTGTGCAGGAGGAAGCGTTGTCAGAGGTAGATGAAGTCGAACAGCTAATGGCACAATTGATGCTCAGTAAGCAAGCTGTCTTTGAAAAGCCAATCCAGAATCGACATATGAAGCCATTATATTTGAAAGGATTTGTCAATGGGAAGCCTTTAACCAAGATGTTCGTCGATGGTGGAGCTGCTGTGAATGTGATGCCATATACTACATTTAGGAAGCTTGGCATGGGCCCTGGAGATTTAACACCAACGAGCATAATTCTAAATGATTTTGCTGGAAATCCTTCAGACACCAAAGGCTGTGTTCATGTAGAACTGATGATTGGATCCAAAGTGCTGCTCACAACTTTCTTTGTCATTGAGGGCAAAGGGGCATATAGCTTGCTGCTTGGAAGAGATTGGATTCATGCAAATTGTTGTATTCCATCTACTATGCATCAACAGCTTATTCAGTGGATAGATGATGAGGTGGAGATTGTCCAAGCAGATGATTCAATAAGCGTGGCAAATATGGAACCAGCTTTTTGGGAATATCAAGGCATAGATTGTTTCTCAGGCAAAGACTGGGGAGAAGGTCCTGTGGCACCAGCCAGCAGTGATCAACAGCCGATCGAAGCAGTCGGCTCTCATAGTAATTTTTGATGGAAAATCCAATTGATGGAACTGATGGAAAATTAGGACGTGGATTTGTGTCGGCCGATAAATTGGAAGAAGTGGACATTGGAGATGGTGACAAGCCAAGGCCGACATTTATCAGTGCTAACTTGGATTCGGTTTTCAAAGAAAAGTTGGTGACATTGTTAAAAGAATACAAGGACTGCTTTGCTTGGGATTATTCGGAGATGCCTGGTCTAGACCGTTCTATTGTTGAGCATCGGTTGCCAATCAAACCTGGTTACAGGCCTTACAAGCAACCACCCCGAAAAATCTACAAGGAAGAAGTGTTGGCCGATGTGAAAAAGGAGATTGAAAGATTACTGGATGCAAATTTCATTCGGCCCTGTAAATACGCGGATTGGATCTCTAATATTGTTCCTGTCTATAAGAAAAATGGAAAGATGAGGGTTTGCATAGACTTTAGAGACTTAAACAGGGCTACACCCATGGATGGATATCCAATGCCTGTTGCTGATTCATTGGTTGATGCTGCTGCTGGATACAAAGTGCTCAGTTTCATGGACGGTAACGCAGGATACAATCAGATTTATATGGCATTGGAAGATATAGTAAAGACAGCTTTCAGGTGTCCTGGACACATAGGGTTGTTTGAGTGGGTTGTCATGACCTTTGGATTGAAAAATGCCGGTGCAACTTATCAAAGGGCTATGAATTATATTTTTCATGAGTTGATCGGCAAGATTGTGGAAATATATATTGATGATGTGGTGATCAAGTCATTGGATCATGAGTCTCATTTGGCCGACATAAGGAAAACTCTAGAATGCACCAGGAAGCATGGGCTTAAAATGAACCCGAACAAGTGTGCTTTTGGGGTTTCGGCTGGAGAGTTTCTGGGATTTTTGATACATGAAGGAGGAATAGGAGTTGGTAAGAAAAGCATGAAGGCAATTGATGAAATTGTTCCTCCAACTAATCTTAAAGAGTTACAATCACTGCTTGGCAAGATAAATTTTGTGAGAAGATTCATATCAAACTTGTCACAAAAGGTGTTGCCTTTTTCCTCACTGTTGAAAATAAAGAAGGATCAAAAGTTTGTATGGGGTGACGAACAACAGAAGGCTTTTGATGAAATAAAGGAGTACATGAAGAAGCCACCAGTATTGGTGCCTCCACAATTGAACAAGCCTTTCAAGTTGTACGTGGCGGCCGATGCCCAAACTATTGGATCGGCCCTTATTCAAGAATTTGAAGGGAAGGAAAGAGTAGTTGCATACCTTAGCCGAAAGTTACTAGACCCGGAGACAAGGTATTCGGCTATAGAGAAGCTTTGCTTATGTGTTTATTACTCATGTACAAAATTTCGGCACTATTTGCTAAATGCCGAATGCATTGTGCATTCAAAATTTGATGTAATTAAGCACATGTTGTCAATGCCAATTTTGAATGGAAGGATTGGCAAATGGATTTTGGCCTTATCTGAATTCGAATTGAGGTTTGAATCGGCAAAAGCCGTCAAGGGGCAGATTATTGCTGACTTCATTACCGAACATCATGATACATCAATAAATTTGCTTAACATTATTCCCTGGGTATTATTCTTCGATGGGTCTTCATGCAACAAAGGTGGTGGAGCAGGTATCTTATTGATTTCACCCAGAGGAAAAACATTTGAGTTTGCTATTCCCATTCAGTCTACTGTTACTAACAATCAAGCTGAGTATGAGGCGTTACTCAAAGGACTCCAATATCTGAAGGAAGCAGAAGCCATTACAGTTGAAATTTTTGGAGATTCAGAATTGGTCATAAAGCAATTAAATGGTGAATACGAGTGCAAAAATGATATCTTGAAGAATTACTATGAAGAGTGCAAGAAAATATTGAAGAGTTTTCAGTCAGTAATTCTGCAACACATTCCTAGAGGGGATAATGGAGAAGCAAATAAATTGGCCCAAAGTGCATCAGGATACAGAGAAAATCAGGAGTTGTTTGCTGCTGATGTATATACTTTCGGGGGTGATCTTACGGAAGGCGATTGGAGAAAAGAGATTGTTGATTATCTGGAAATGAGTTGATCGGCAAGATTGTGGAAATATATATTGATGATGTAGTGATCAAGTCACTGGATCATGAGTCTCATTTGGCCGACATAAGGAAAACTCTAGAATGCACCAGGAAACATGGGCTTAAGATGAACCCGAACAAGTGTGCTTTTGGAGTTTCGGCTGGAGAGTTTCTGGGATTTTTGATACATGAAGGAGGAATAGGAGTTGGTAAGAAAAGCATGAAGGCAATTGATGAAATTGTTCCTCCAACTAATCTTAAAGAGCTACAATCACTGCTTGGCAAGATAAATTTTGTGAGAAGATTCATATCAAACTTGTCACAAAAGGTGTTGCCCTTTTCCTCACTATTGAAAATAAAGAAGGATCAAAAGTTTGTATGGGGTGACGAACAACAAAAGGCTTTTAATGAAATAAAAGAGTACATGAAGAAGCCACCAGTATTGGTGCCTCCACAATTGAACAAGCCTTTCAAGTTGTACGTGGCGGCCGATGCCCAAACTATTGGATCGGCCCTCATTCAAGAATTTGAAGGGAAGGAAAGAGTAGTTGCATACCTTAGCCGAAAGTTACTAGATCCAGAGACAAGGTATTCGGCTATAGAGAAGCTTTGCTTATGTGTTTACTACTCCTGTACAAAATTTCGGCACTACTTACTACATGCCGAATGCATTGTGTATTCAAAATTTGATGTGATAAAACACATGTTGTCTATGCCGATTTTGAACGGAAGGATTGGCAAATGGATTTTAGCTTTGTCTGAATTTGAGTTAAGGTTTGAATCGGCAAAGGCTGTTAAGGGACAGATTATTGCCGATTTCATTACTGAACATCATGATACATCGATAAATTTGCTTAACATTGTTCCTTGGGTGTTATTCTTCGATGGATCTTCATGCAACAAAGGTGGTGGAGCAGGTATCTTATTAATTTCACCCAAAGGAGAAACATTTGAGTTTGCTGTTCCTATTCAATCTGCTGTTACTAACAATCAAGCTGAGTATGAGGCATTGCTCAAAGGGCTCCAATATTTGAAAGAAGCAAAGGCCATTGCGGTTGAAATTTTTGGAGATTCAGAATTGGTCATAAAGCAATTGAATGGTGAATATGAGTGCAAAAGTGATACCTTGAGGAATTACTATGAAGAATGCAAAGAAATATTGAAGAGCTTTCGGTCAGTAATTCTACAACACATTCCTAGAGGGGATAATGGAGAGGCAAATAGATTGGCCCAAAGTGCATCAGGTTATAAAGAGCTTCGAGAAGTTTTTGCTAATGATGTATATGCATTCGGGAGTAATCTGGCAGAAGATGATTGGAGAAAAGAGATTGCCGATTATCTGGAGAATCCGTCCCGAAAGGTTTCTAGAAAGCTCAGGTATAAAGCTTTAAAGTTTGTTCTTCTTGATGATAATTTGTATTATAAATCCCTGGATGGAGTGCTGTTACATTGCCTAAATCATGAAGAAGCAAAAAGGTTGATGAGTGAAGTACATGATGGGTTGTGTGGAGCACATCAATCGGCCTACCGAATGAAGTGGGTTATTAGAAGAACTGGATATTACTGGCCGACAATGTTGGAAGATTGTTTTGAATATTATAAAGGATGTCAAGACTGTCAGAAATTTGGAAACATTCAGAGAGTTCCGGCATCGGCTTTGAATCCCATTGTCAAGCCATGGCCATTCAGAGGATGGGGAATAGATTTGATTGGCCAAATAAATCCTCCATCTAGCAAGGGGCATAAGTTTGTGCTTTTGGCAACCGATTATTTTACCAAGTGGGTTGAGGCAATTCCATTAAAGAAGGTGACGTCGGAGAATATGGTTGAATTTGTTAAAGAACACATCATTTACAGATTTGGGATTCCTCAGACAATCACCACTGATCAAGGGACTCAATTTACATCTTCAGAATTCAGAGATTTTGCTGAAAGTATGGGCATCAGATTGTTAAATTCTTCTCCTTATTATGCCCAAGCTAATGGTCAGGCAGAGGCTTCTAACAAGATTATGATTAAAATTATACAGAAGAAGATTGATCAGAAGCCGAGAAAGTGGCATTCGGTACTCAGTGAGGCTTTATGGGCTTACCGAATGGCTCCACATGGGGCTACACAGACGTCTCCCTATGAGTTGGTGTATGGGCATCATGCTATCTTGCCATGGGAAATACAATTAGACTCAAGGAGAATAAAGTTGCAAAAGGATTTAAGTTCTAAAGATTATAAAGATTTAATGATGGATGAATTAGAAGATTTGCATATGATTCGTCTCAGGGCTTTGGAGAATATTGAGAAGAACAAAATGCGAGTTGCTAAGTATTACAATAAGAAGGTGAAAGTTAAGCAATTTACAGAAGGTGATTTAGTCTGGAAAGCGATATTGCCGATTGGAACCAAATATGCAGCATTCGGCAAGTGGTCTCCAAATTGGGAAGGTCCTTTCAGAGTGGTTAGATGCGTGCCTGGAAATGCATATATTTTGAAGACATTATTGGGAGAAGAATTTGCTTCTGCTATAAATGGAAGATATTTGAAAAGGTATTATCCCAGTGTTGAAATCGATCGGTGATTGATATATTAATTTGCCGAACAGCCGATTTTCGGGAAGAAATCGCCTTCAGAACAAATGTTGACAGGAAAGGAAAATGGCCAGTACTGAATGTATTGCCCTTAGCACAAAAATATACTACATCAGATGTTCATGCAAGATCACAAAAGATAAGTTTTATTGCCGAAATTCCATAAATCCCTAGTACAAACTAATGGAATAGCTTGTTCAAAACGGACTGAGGATGAATGGAATCGGCAATGGCGGCGCCATGAGCATCAAGGCGATCTATGGAAGCCTCGATGTCATCGATCTCCTCCGGGTTACCATTAGCGAAGCCGGTCGGTAGCCTGGAGTAGTCGGTATTGGTGTGCGTCGACATGGCGATTAGGCCTGCGGCAGTGCCCAGACGGATGCCGTGCGAGGCCACCTCATCGATGCGGCCCGCCACCGCGCCGAGGCGAGCTTCTGGTGTGTCCCCAGGAGCATTTGCCTTGGATTGGCAAATGGATTTTAGCTTTGTCTGAATTTGAGTTAAGGTTTGAATCGGCAAAGGCTGTTAAGGGACAGATTATTGCCGATTTCATTACTGAACATCATGATACATCAATAACTTTGCTTAACATTGTTCCTTGGGTGTTATTCTTCGATGGATCTTCATGCGACAAAGGTGGTGGAGCAGGTATCTTCTTAATTTCACCCAAAGGAGAAACATTTGAGTTTGCTGTTCCCATTCAATCTGCTGTTACTAACAATCAAGCTGAGTATGAGGCATTGCTCAAAGGGCTCCAATATTTGAAAGAAGCAAAGGCCATTGCGGTTGAAATTTTTGGAGATTCAGAATTGGTCATAAAGCAATTGAATGGTGAATATGAGTGCAAAAGTGATACCTTGAGGAATTACTATGAAGAATGCAAAGAAATATAAATGATGCCGAACGATTTGGGTTAATGGCACAATTGATGTTGAACAAACAAGCTGTTTTTGAGAAGCCAACCCAGAATCGGCACATGAAGCCACTGTACTTGAAGGGATATGTTAATGGCAAACCATTGACCAAGATGTTTGTCGATGGAGGAGCTGCTGTCAATGTAATGCCATATACCACATTCAGGAAGCTTGGTATGGGTCCTAGAGATTTGACACCGACGAGCATAATTCTAAATGATTTTGCTGGAAATCCTTCGGACCCCAAGGTGTGCGTGCATGTTGATCTGATGATTGGGTCAAAGACTCTGCTTACGATTTTTTTTGTCATTGAGGGCAAAGGGGCATATAGCTTGCTGCTTGGAAGAGATTGGATTCATGCAAATTGTTGTATCCCGTCAACCATGCATCAACAGCTCATTCAGTGGACAGATGATGAGGTGGAGATTGTTCAAGCAGATGATTCAATAAGCGTAGCAAACATGGACGCCGTCCGTGTAGCGGTAGTCGTCCGATTCGAGAGATCGATTGGACGAACTCGAAGATGCCGCAGGAGCGGCGGCTGGAGCTGCGACTGGCGCACCGGCGCCGGCAATCCATTGGATTACCCTGAAAGAACAAAGGGGTTCGTCAAGAAAGAGGGAGGAAATCTCGAGAAGAACAAAGAGAAGCAAGCAGCTACTCACCTGCGGCGAGCGCCGGCACGACTTCCTTCGGCCTCATCGGCAGCCGGGCGCCTCCTGTTGTTGTCGGCCATTGGAATTTCCTCGGAAATACTGTGGATGGGGAAAAGAATGGCTTGGGCCGGCAAGAACTTGGAAGGCGAAGAACTTGGTGAAGAAACTGTGGGCTGCTTGGGTGTTTATTTATAGAACCCGCAGAGAAAATCATGGCCAAAGATCGTGGCACGTATTCCGAAGAGTTCGGAAGGTGGAAAGGATTTTCCAGCCGATCGGTTCTCATGTCGTTTGGGATTCTTATCGAGTCGTATTCGGCTTTGACTGGATGGGATTCGGCTATGTCATAGTTGAAGCGTTTTCGGGTCTAAGTACTATTATGGCCAACTTTGCCGAATGAAAGAAAAACAGAGTTGAAAGGATGACAAGATTACAGGGTTAATAAAACATTCGGCTATCAAACATAATTCACACACCCAAGAACTTTGAGATTACATTTTTGGCATTTGATATCATGTTGCTGATGTTCTCTAATAAGTTTTTATCAGCTTCTTGGGTTCTGGTCAGGGCAGCGAGCTTCGCCTTGAGTTGTTTGTCTTCGTTTAAAGCTGCTAAGGCTTCCTTTCGCCTCTTCTCTGTTAGCTTGGGAAGCTCTACTATTTTCTTCTTGTCAGCTTCAATTTCGGCCGATAGATTTTTCAATTCGGCTTCAAGTGCAGCTTTTCTGATCTCCTTCATTTCAAGTTCAGATTCCAGTTTGGTTAATAATTCCTTATCATTCTGGACTTGAGTATGCAGATCTTTTACAGATTGCTTAACCAAAGTTCTCCTTTGCTCCAAGGCTGGTTGAGCCGATTGATTCTTCAGAGCTTGTTTCACTGCGATAAAATGATCATCCAATCTGGAAATTGGATCTAAAGAAGTCTTGATATCGGCAGGAAGATCTTGGTCAACTGATTCAAGCAAATCTCTTAAAAGATCAGCATTGGTAACTTGTTCCCGAGTGTCCTTATGCAGAAAAGAGAGGATTTCTTTCAGTTTTGCTTGATTCTCCTCTGATAAAGTTTGACCAGAAGAGGTTTCTTCTCCTTGTTCGGCAACTAGATCATCCACAGCAAATGAATAGCTGGGTGAAGAAGTGGTTTTCTCCTGAAAAAGATATTGCCGAATTATTGATGATTCATTGGATAAAGAGCTGGAAGACTGAGTAATTATCTCTACCTCATTCCTGGTCTCTTGAATGGAAAGAGAGGGCAGCTCGAGCTCAGGCAAAGATTCTTGTATGTCATGCTGAGGAGAGCTTGGAAGATCTTTTGGTGGAGAAGAGGCTTCTGGTTGAGGAACATCAGGAGAAGCTGAAGCTAGTTCTTGATGAGAAGGAGGATTCTCCGAAATTGGGTCTATTGAGATTTGCTCTGAAACTGAAAAGGAATAAATGCCGATGGAGAGGAACTTTAAAGACAAAAATGTGAGAAAATTTTACCAATCATTGGAGCATCGGCAGGACCTGTACTGATTGCTGGCTGTTGTTCTTTGGACTGAAATCAAAAAGAAACAAAGCTGAGCAAAAACACCAAAAGCATTATAGTCAAAGAAAAAGGACTCTGACCTTGGTTTTGCTACTTGTTCTTTTCTTCTTTACAACTGAGGGAGCAGTTATAAGGAGGGTTTTCCTCTTGACAGATGATGGTCTAGTGAGTATTGGATCTGAAGAAGCTTGTCTAGCCATCAGCTGAGCCAAGGTAGGGGATTGGTGCCCCAAAGCAGAGATTGGGCCTGCAGTTTTGTATAAAATTACCCTGGCAAGAGGGGCAGGTGTTATGTCCTGCAAAATAATAGAGTCAGAATCGATTGGGGCTAATGTTGTTAAGACAGATAAAGGAATAAGCATATTACTTCTGCAGTTGGCTGATAATCAGGCATTAATTCAAGGCAGAAAGGATGGATTGGCATGTTGAAGATATGATCATGGAATTCTTGCCACCAGAGAGTGAAGGAAGGATGAGCAGATATTATTGGCACAAAAGGATCAGGTGCATAAATAGTTCCACAGCATTTATAGTTGAAAATCCTTCTTGTTTCTGTGAAATCCTTGATTATCTCCCTAGGCCTGAGGAATTCATGGAGGAATAGCCTAGGGGGCACTTGGCCACATCCCAACTGTCTAGCCATCATGTTTGGCTGATAATATTCATAAGTGCTTTGGACTAGCCTCCCTCCGCAGAATTCGGCTGGCAGGATGCAGGGCTGGATGAAGGCATTAAAAATTGCTACAGATTGTACATCAGTGCATCCAGTCTCAAAGCTGAATTCGCAAGGGAGAGTAAGGTTGTCATTGTCCAAATAAGGGAACCAAAGAGGATTGGCAAAACCCCTGAAGAAGAGCTCAAATAGTTCACCGATGGTCTTGTTGATGGATACAGTGGAGGCAGCTTCTCCATAAGTTTGACAACCTTTGGTTTTCCGGGTTTCTCCTTCTTTATAGTTGATTGAGGGAAAGTCTCGGCTGTTGAGGTCAATAGCAACGATTTGGTGCATGTATAATTGCAGCCACATTTGGACAAACCACCAGGGACCATTTACACAGGGGATTTTCTTACTAGTATGCATCAGGTGGGTGGTTTGATTGAGCATATGATAGACGCTTCCCAGGAGGTATTTCCCAAGTGGGATGACTTTTCCAGCAGCCAGCTCTTCAGCCATCACAATGTGATTCAAGGTTGGCTCATTGGCCTTGCCACAAAAGACTGATCTGCATAGCCACATGTTCAGGAAGGCTCTGTATTCGACATCAGTCAGAGGACCATCAGACATATGATTCTGGATATATCTCTTGTATCCAACCCCTGTTCTTACTCCTGTCTGTTTGGAGGAACCTTTATGGTCACCAGTTTGGTTAATAATTCCTTATCATTCTGGACTTGAGTATGCAGATCTTTTACAGATTGCTTAACCAAAGTTCTCCTTTGCTCCAAGGCTGGTTGAGCCGATTGATTCTTCAGAGCTTGTTTCACTGCGATAAAATGATCATCCAATCTGGAAATTGGATCTAAAGAAGTCTTGATATCTGCAGGAAGATCTTGGTCAACTGATTCAAGTAAATCTCTTAAAAGATCAGCATTGGTAACTTGTTCCCGAGTGTCCTTATGCAGAAAAGAGAGGATTTCTTTCAGTTTTGCTTGATTCTCCTCTGATAAGGTTTGACCAGAAGAGGTCTCTTCCCCTTGTTCGGCAATTAGATCATCCACAGCTAATGAATAGCTGGGTGAAGAAGTGGTTTTCTCCTGAAAGGGATATTGCCGAACTATTGATGATTCATTGGATAAAGAGAGTGGTTAGATGCGTGCCTGGAAATGCATATATTTTGAAGACATTATTGGGAGAAGAATTTGCTTCTGCTATAAATGGAAGATATTTAAAGAAGTATTATCCCAGTATTGAGATCAATCGGTGATTGATATGTTGAATTACCAAACAGCCGATATTCGGGAAGCTATCGTCTTTAGAAGGGAGTTAACAGAGACATTGGAGGAAAAGAAAGATGGCCAATACTGAATGTATTGCCCTTAGCGCAAAATATATACATCAATCACGGAGTGATTCCAGCAACTAAACAAAGGACTTCCATTGGTTAGGTCATTTACAAGAAGGAGGGCACAAGATTGCAATGGAGATTAGTTGATCCACCCAATCCTATGCCTAATCGGGATATCATGATTGAAAGAATCGGCCAGATCTGTCCCTGTTTCTTTCATGTCCTCCACAGAGTGTTCTACTTCACGCTCCAGGCCCCGCTCGCAAACATCGAATCTACTGTAGTCGACGCCAGAATGAATCCGCACGGCGTTGAAGGCGAGTGCTGCACCATAGCCCATACCGGCCCTGGAGATATCAGGAAGGATGTGGTTGATTTTGTTCACCCGATCCAAAGCCGTCCTACCTGTGGCATTGGCCGTAAGGGCAAGCCTGGCGACGGCTGCTTCTAGAATCTGAAGCTGTTTTTCCAGAGCTGAAAGAAAGAGTAAGCTAAAGCAGGAAGGGAAAGCGAGATCAAGAATAAGAAGATACTCACCAGCAGCTCGCTTCCGAGTAATGTCACGTTCTCTGGAAATTCGATCAATCTCTTGATTCTTATCTTCCAGGATAAGTTGAAAGTTGACAACTTGATGAATCAGGTCTTCTGGAAGATCATCATCGACTCTCCTGTGTGAGGGCAAACCAGATAAGAATAATTGCATTATCATAAAATGGAATAAAGAAGAAGATAACCTCCTCTTAGAGGTGCTAGATGCACCAGGCCCGGAATTTTGCCTGCTGCTCACAGAAGACATTTTCTAGGCTGGATTGGATGATGAATGAGAAGAGGAAAGGGTGTTCTTTGAGCTCTAAGATTAAAGCAGGGCAGTCTGGGGAACGTTGGCCGAAACCGAGTGGAAAGGCAGATTAAAAGGGCCGTCGAGGAGTGCATCGAAGGGTGAGTCGGCAGATGAAGCAGTTATGACGCGCGTATGTTTCCAAAGTACTGAAGATGACAGGTGGACCCGATAAGAAGACGAAAGGGCATTCGGCAAAATAAGCAGGAAGCTGGTCAGTAATGAAGAATCGGTAAAGTGGTGATACCGCTGGACTTCGATTGAGAGAAAAGCATAATAGATGGAGCTGACTTGCAAAAGGGAGACACGTGATAACGAAGAATGCCGAGTATGCTTGAAGGATTGAAGCTTACCTGGAGAGCAAGATCTTGGTTCGCCATTGGAAGATTGGAGCTCGAAAGATGCAGCGAACTAGGGTTTGAGTTTGGAAGGCGCACTCTGAAGACTTGGAAGCGGAAAGCGAATGTCGAATAGATTCAGCTTGGAAGTGTTGAGGATTCCTGGTCAATTCCGAGATAAAAGTATCCTTTATCCCGAAATTGAAGGGGCATGTGTTAACACCAAAAATTAGCACCAGGAAGAGGCTGACATATGGGCCGGATTTGGTGGAAGGATGCCATTCGGCTAAGGGAATTTCTCTGAACCATTCGGCAAAGGCACTCTGCGGTCGGGAACGCGTCATCATTCGGCAGAGGCGTTATTCCGCAGGCGAAAAGAAGTAACATTCAAGAAGGCGTGATGACGTGGATCAATGCAAGGAAAAGGCCGGTTCGAACAAGAAACGCGATATGGACACGAAGATTCATCGTTTATTTTTGGAGGCAAGTATTGTAGTCGTGTCCGACTAGGAGTTGTATCAAGACCTGGGTATAAATACAAACCCATGCTATTGCCGATTGGAACCAAATATGCAGCATTCGGCAAATGGTCTCCAAATTGGGAAGGTCCTTTCAGAGTGGTTAGATGTGTGCCTGGAAATGCATATATTTTGAAGACATTATTGGGAGAAGAATTTGCTTCTGCTATAAATGGAAGATATTTGAAAAGGTATTATCCCAGTGTTGATGGAAATATATATTGATGATGTAGTGATCAAGTCATTGGATCATGAGTCCCATTTGGCTGACATAAGGAAAACTCTAGAATGCACAAGGAAGCATGGGCTTAAAATGAACCCGAACAAGGGTGCTTTTGGAGTTTCGGCTGGAGAGTTTCTGGGATTTTTGATACAATGGCAACGTCAGCAAGAAAAGGAGCGTTACCAAAGGCATAGACGTGAAGAGGAGAAGAGGAGATACGAGGAAGAAAGATATAGGGAGGAACAAGAAGAGTATGCTCGAGAGCAGGAACGTGCGCATTGGGGGTGTGCATTCTTCAGACACTGTTGGAACGAAGGTTTAAAGCTGCCTACAAAGAATAACTGTCCTGAGTGCAATAATGGGTATGTCGAACATAGGCAAAATGTTGCCAATCGCCGATCTGTCCATGAAAGAATTGGTAGGGTACATCTTAGTGATGATCGGCGTTTTGATGATCAACCAAGAAAGAGACATGCTGATTGCAGATGGATTGATCATGAGGAAGAAGATCGTGAGTATGTTTGGCAAAAAGGACAGTGGTGTCCACCTGGTTTAAGAAGGAGTCAGAAGAGAAGAGTTCAACGCCTGAGGAATCAAGAATTAAAGCAAGCAAGGCCTAGGATGAAATCGAAGGTGCGGATTTTACGTCAACACACTTTTTGGCACGCCCAGTGGGACAC
>OAMR01000762.1:502023-514495 GCA_900205405.1 Echinochloa crus-galli | reverse complement strand
TCTGCCGGCGCGCCTGGCCGCCCGCGCTGCCCGCCAGCCGTGGCCCGTGGCCGCCAGGGAGAGTTGTGAGGGGGAGAAAAGAGAGAGAGGAGAGAGAGGGGGAATGAAAGAGAGTTATTTGATGAGAGAGGGAGGGATCCACATTCTCACCTTTGGACCAATAAGAGACCTCTATTTTGAAGGTGCGGATCGATGACGTGGCGACGTGTGTTTTCCTTTTACACTTCTATCAAACTTTTGGATGGCTAAACAAATTCAAATGAAAAAGTTGTAAACTACAAACTTTTACATCTCTTCGAGACCTATAACTTTGGTATAGAACAAATTTACAACTGAGATCATTTGAAAATTTCAAAAATTGAAGATTTCCAATTAGACACATTATAAGGATATTTAAAGTATTAAACAATCTTAAATTAAAAAGTTGTCAACTACAAACTTTTACATCTCTTTTAGGCCTACAACTTTCATATATAACTTATTCACATTTGAGGTAATTTAGAAATTTTCAAATTTCAAATTTATAATTAGTTAACTTATAATATTTTTTAAGGTGTTAAACAATCTCAAATATAAAAGTTGTCAACTACAAAGTTTTAGATTTCGTCGAGGTATACGACTTTGGTATAAAGTGTTTTTTTCATATGAGAACATATTAAAAGTTTGTATTTAAAACATACACCCACTAACTATCTCATATACAATCACACGTACACTTCTTGTGAGATGTTCGATTGTGTAAATATCATTATGATAAAATGTGAAAAATTCTCTCAACTTTTTATCACAGACTCTATATGTGATACCTTCACTTCATGACAAATTTCATGATTTTAAGACTTAATTTATTTTTTTACAATTTAAAAATTATTCGGACATACGGTCGTGGTCATGTTTCGTGCTCAAGATGTTCGAAATTTCTTTTGATTTCATGGGAAAGGTCTTAAAGTGGGCCAAATAACATAAATATCATTTTTTCACTTATTTTCTTCTGTTATTTGAATCACTTGCAGTTCAAATTTGATTTGATTCAAAAAATTGCTTGAAATATAATTAATTAGTTAAATATTCAAATAAGTGCAAATATATACCAATTTTTTTCACGGAGTACCACATGTTTCATGTGGTGTGGGAAAAAAGTTTGGAAGGTAGAAGATAATTTTTTGTTGTCTGCTTTGCTATGTGCCTCCATGAGGCACAAGGCGAATTATTACTTCGCCGCGTGCTTTGTCTTTGGTACACAACGAATCATAACGGCGGAATCCAGCTGTTGCCCGCGTTGGGGAGAGAATAAAAAATTATAGCTTCGCCGTGTGCCAAAGAGAAAGCACGCGGCGAAGTAATAATTCACCGTGTGTCAAAAAAAACACGGCAAAGTAATTCTTCGCCGTGTGCTATTTTTAGACACACGGTGAAGTAATTCTTCGCCGTGTGCTCACAAAAACACACGGCGAATTAAGGCTTCGCCGTGTGCCCGATAAAAAGCACATGGCGAATTATCGGACACACGGCAAAGAATGAGATTCCGGTAGTGGATGCGGTGCAGCGACGAGGCAAACACAACGATAAATATAAGGGGTACTAAAAAAAATTTGTTGCCCCCCCTCGGTTCCGCCACTGATCACACCGTACCGGAGCCATATTTATCAAGTGTTGGACTATTTTTCTGGTGACGTTAAATAATATTTTTTAGGTCATTTAATATTTTCTTGGTTGCAACATTTCTCTCCTAAAACTAAAATATTTTTTCTCGTGAACCTAGAAAATGGCCCGCAGAGAAAATGTTTCATTTTTTTAAGCTAGAACAATTTTCTCACTAAGATGAAACATGTTTCTCCTAAACATACGATATTTGTTCTAGGTTCACAAAAAAATCACCTTCATAAAATATGTACTTCGAGAAATGCAATCCAATATTCAAGTATGGTCTTGTTTTGATGATCTTAATGAAACAAATACAATTATGCAATCCAAATTAATTTGATATGATGCTTGGTTTAGAGAGTACTCCTTTACTTTCATTTTTTGCCGGATGCAGAGGTCTCACTAACCAATCGCATGCCATTACGTGTGATTTAGTACTTCTTTTTCTATAAAAGAGTTAAAATCTATGGATTATGTGTTTATCTATCACATTCAATAGGTATCAGGTATTCTCTTCGTGATGTGCAATTTTGTCGCAAAGAACCACCTGCAATGTAAAATAAACATAGTAGTTTTCATGACTTTTTTTTAACGGAACGGTAAAGAGTTTTACCGTTTTTTATTAAAAGAAGAAAGAAAAACAACAAGAAACAAAACTAGAGTCACAGCAACTAAGCCTCGCACGTCTAAAGACCACTAGAAAGCAAGAAACAACAAAAAAACAACTACCACTAGAACAAAACCTGAAAAAAACGGGGTAAGGCAAAAGACAGACGAAACAAAATACAAAACAACTGGAAAAAAACACTCGATCATGTAGGCGGTGGAGATGTCTTCAAGTTTGAGGCCCTTTGATATGCTTGGAAATATTCTTTAATGAGATAAGCTATGTCTTCCACTTCTTTTGAGTTATGCTGAAAGATCCTTCGGTTACGTTCCTTCCATATATTCCACCAAAAATAAACAACTAATCCGTCGAAAGTTGATCTTTGCTACTTCTGAAATAGTCTCCTATGGCTTCCACCAGACATACTCACCGTTTGGGGTTCATCGCTAGATGATATCATCATTCATTTCCTCATTCCTTTCTAGATTCTCAATTTGCTCCTATAACATCACATACTCGTGAAGTTGTTCACTAGTGTGCAGAGGGTAAATATGTGAAATCCATGAATTGCTGTGTAGAGCCTTTTCTACTGTCACATTCTTTCTTTTGGTCTTGTGGAATAGATTAGGGGCTATGTCCTTTGGCGCTGATCCATTGATCCTCATGCGTACTAAAAATTGTCTTACCAAATGAAGAATGTTTTTGTTTGTTCTGCATCGCACTCTCACCTTGTGAAATGTCGCGTGGCAGCAAAACATGATACTACCCCGTACATCAGTGCGTGCCTATATCCTCTAAACAGGAGCAAATTAAAGAACCTGTGAACACTCGTGTAATTTACAATTTACATTGTCAGATAATCCGGCAGGTTGTTGGGGGATCCGAGGACCCTGCCGCCGACGTCCGGGAACGTCTCGTGCCCCGGCAGCTCCCCAACCCGGCCATCGCCGCCGACGACCCCACCGGGTACCTCAACAGGTGCCCCCGCAGCGCGCCGGCCGTCGTCCCCGTGTCGTCCGCATACCTCTCCCAGTTCTCCCTCGCCACCCGGTTCACCAGCCTCACGCACTCCGGCGCCTCCGGCCGCCGCACCAGCTCCGGCCACCGCCTCATCACCCCCTTCCCCAGGTGCTCCTCCCACAGCGACATCCTGTACCCGAACACCTTGCCGCCGCCGGCGCCGCCGGTGTGCTGCGGCTGGTACGCGCCAACGGCGATCTCCGTGTCCCGCGACCCGGCCAGCGACCGCTGGTTGATGTTGGCCGACCCGACGATGACGTACTCGTCGTCCACGACCATCCCCTTGGAATGCACGTACACCATGAACCGCCGGTGCCGCCATGCCAGCGCCGCGGGGTTCTTGCTGTCGGGGTGATGGCGCGGCGGCGGCGCCCACTCGCAGCGGCCATCGAGCTCCTCCTCCTCCGGCGGCGGCTCGCGGTTGCCTAGGCAGTAGAAGTTGAGGTAGTCCTGCGGGTGGGCGCCCTTGATCCCGGCGCTGTGGATCTCGCCGGCGATGACCCTGTACATCATCTCCATGGTCTGGTTCTGCCAGTAGAGGATCTCCTGGGAGGGGGCGGACCTCGGGTCCCCCTCGGGCCACATGGGGATCACGACATACGCCGCGAAGGGCTCGCCGGCGCGGATCTTGGCGGCGACCTTGAGCGCGATCTCCATGGGCACCAGGTTGCCGTCGCCCGGGTGCCGGTACGACGGCCAGCCGTAGGAGGAGCCGATGAAGTACTGGTTCTCGAGGTAGACGAAGCGCTCCGCCGACCGGATCGCCGCCACGTACGCCGCGTGGATGCTCTGCTCCACCGCCAGGTTCTTGTCGCACACCAGGTGGTGCTTCATCTGCCATGAATGGTTGAGCTTTGAGCTTAAGCTTTGAGCTGTGTGTGTGTGTGGAAACGATGGCCGTGAATAATGAAGAAGAAGGGGTTAGGAATGGCCGGACCATCTCTGATTTCTCCCATGGACGTGGGAATCTCTTCACGGACCCGGCGTCCACCGACCGGAACACCTGGGCGTGCCAGCGCTCGGGGTGGTCCTCCGGCAAGACGTGCAGGGCCGGTTGGTCGTCGTTTTCATCAACGGCGGCGGCGGCGGCAGCGCGAGGGGATGGGCTGAGGATCCATGAGATGCGCTCGAGCTTGAGCAGCGCGTCGTCCTTGCGGTGCGCCGCCTTGCCGAACAGGTCCCGGAGCTTGGTGGCCTTCCGCCACCGCTGCTCGAAGTTGGCCAGCACGTCGTACGCCGCCGGCCCGTCGAGGCGGCAGTGCATGTCGTGCCACGGCTGCCGGGGGCCGCCCCTCGCCGGCGCGCCGCCAGCAAACGTGGGGTTGTGGATGTCGCCGTGGAAGACGGTGGCGAGGCCGCGGAAGAGGCTGTGGCTGGGCGTGTCGTAGCGGCCGTCGCAGAGGTCGAGGCCGCCGAGGAAGGCGGTGATCCGGCGGGTGTTCTCCGACGCCGGCGTGTCCACGAGCACGCACTTCTGGTGGTGCGTGAACAGCGTCCCCACCACCTGGCTGAAGGCGTAACATTTCAACTTCTTTGCAAGGATTGGGCTTGTATTTCATTTCATATATATACAGAAATTTCTCATACGTACATACATACATACATACATACATACATACATACATACATACATACATACATACATACATACATACATACATACATACATACATACATACATACATACATACATACATACATACATACATACATACATACATACATACATACATACATACATACATACATACATACATACATACATACATACATACATACATACATACATACATACATACATACATACATACATACATACATACATACATACATACATACATACATACATACATACATACATACATACATACATACATACATACATACATACATACATACATACATACATACATACATACATACATACATACATACATACATACATACATACATACATACATACATACATACATACATACATACATACATACATACATACATACATACATACATACATACATACATACATACATACATACATACATACATACATACATACATACATACATACATACATACATACATACATACATACATACATACATACATACATACATACATACATACATACATACATACATACATACATACATACATACATACATACATACATACATACATACATACATACATACATACATACATACATACATACATACATACATACGGGAGCAGGAAGGTGGCTCGGGCGTCGGAGTTGCGGAAGACGAAGGTGCGGGCCAGCGTCGTCGCCGCCTCGTGGGGCTCCGCCGGCACCACGACGGCGGCGTAGGGGTCGGAGGTCGCGTGGTGGTGGTGCTGGTGGCCGTGGTGGTGGTGATGAGTGGTTTGTTCGTCGGCGTCGGGCAAGGAGCGGCTTGGAGGCTGAGCACCGCGGCGGCGGCGGCGCGACGACGCCATGGCCGGTGGGCAGAGGCAGAGGCGGCGGAGGAAGGAGGAGAGGACGTCCATGTTGGGGAGGCCCCGCGCCTCGTGGATGGTGAGGTCGAGGTCGCCGTGGAGGAGCTGCGCCTCCGCCTGATGCCACCCGCCGGCGGCGCCGCCGGAGCTGTACATTGGATACCTACCGCTGAGTGGATCGGGGAGCGTGGCGGGAAGCAGAGGGGAGCCTTTTGTGATGCACTGATGCAAGGCCTTATTAGGGGTGGGCCCACCTTGTCAGTGGGAGTGATGTGCCGACGGTGTGGCTTTGTGAAAGGAAGGGGAAGGAATGCGATTCTTAGCGTGAGAGTGGCTTGTGCTTTTCCGCTAATGGCAACTTGTGTTGTGCGTGCATGCATGGGGCCAAACCAAAAAGGCTTAATAATCAGGAATTAGCTAAC
Source organism: Echinochloa crus-galli (assembly GCA_900205405.1). Lineage (NCBI taxonomy): Eukaryota > Viridiplantae > Streptophyta > Magnoliopsida > Poales > Poaceae > Echinochloa > Echinochloa crus-galli. The sequence continues at coordinate 508,342 of OAMR01000762.1, read as the reverse complement.
TCTACTTGTCCTTTTTTTTTTCTTCTCCCTCATCAGATCAGAGCTCACACAAGATCCATCCATGGGCTTCCTTTTTCAAAATCTGGACTCTGGCAAGAGTTGAGGACAAGAACAAGAGTCTGTGTGACTCTGCATTGTGTCTCATGCCAATTACGATTATACATCAGCTAACATCAGGAACCGTGCAGCACGGGGCAGCTAGCCATCAGGATTTCGGTCAGGTGCTCTACCTACATACAGCTATGCAGAAGAGTATTCTATGGGAAACAGCTATACCTACATACTCATCATCATATAGCTCTACAGCAGCCAGCAGGATGTGAACAAAAATGGATCATATTTTTCCTGTCAGAAATATACATCATATCTAACAGCGCTCCCAATCAACATCTTTTGGGCTGGAACATGTAGGCCGACAGGTTCCCAGCCCAATACGAACATAAGGGCTCGGCCTCCCGCAGTTTACTCCCGATTTGGGCCGTTGTATGACAACGGCCCAAATGTCAGCACCGTCAACAAAGCATTGTTCATTTTTTTGGTGGTGCATTCGCTTAGGCTATCTCCAATAAGTTATCCAAAAGGAGACCCAAACTTAAAATAAATCTCCGATGGTACTATTTCAGCTTCCTTTCAATATTTCTTTGACTTCTAGTGCTATCTTCCATCCGTTCCGGTTCATGGATCAATGCGCTTAATCTGTAGGCAAGTAGAGTTCGTGCACACTGTTTGTCACACCCGGTTTTGGAAAACCAACCGAGTGTGCCCTATACGTGTGCCAGGATCAAGTTTCACACATACAGTAAGCCAGTAGTGTATAACAGATATAGTATCATATAAATAACTATATAAATGACTTACGAGATTATCAGAGCATTCAGCGTATCCTGGAAACGATGGCTCCAAACTTGACAGGCAATCGATTGGGGGAAACACGTATGCCTAGATCTCAGCAACACCTTCAGGATTCTCCACTACTCTTTTTCTTTCTGAGCAGCATCCATTTGCATGGAACAAAAAATAATTTGAAAATAGCAAGCGTGAGCACATGACGTACTCAGCAAATGTAATATGACATACAAGGCTAAGGCAAAAAGGTTGGCTGACACACTGCAGTAAGCATTTTTATGTTGGTCAAATTTTATTAGCACCTAATTACTAGCAAGTATAAGTATATACCAAATCACAATTAAATGAATGTCATAAACCCAACAGATTCGAGTAACCACAATTTAGATCTTATTCAAGTATAATTATCATGTGAGGGTCCAGGCCGCTCTTGACCGTGAGCACGGCTGATATATCAGTTTTACACTCTGCAGAGGTTGTACACTTTCACCACAAGCCACGTAAAAGTTCAAAAGAACTTTAAACCCAACCATGCCGAAGTGGCCAAACCTCTTAAATCACACTTCCGAGGTGTGACCGCATAGGGACGCTACGAGGCCTTTACAAAGATTCCTTAGTAAATCGTAACCCGCTAAGGTTTCCAGTCCAAGCAAAGCATAACCCTACCTAATGAGGTCTGTCTCTTAGCTAAGCCCATAGCTCAAGAGGACCGGGCTATACCCCATCAAGGCCTCCCCCCATGCCCCTTTCAGGTAAGGTTACAATCCACTAAGGTCTCTAATTAATTAGCCAAGACCAGAGCCATAATAGTACTCATGGTTGCACTGTTTCCCGGGTGGTTCTCCATGTTCCAATTAATACAAGTGATCTTGTCAATTAGTTAATTAAAAGAGTGTATATGGAACATAGAGTAGGGGTTCATTATACCAATCCCAGTTGAGCAAACTAAGCATCATCTACCATCAGAATTAATTAAGTAACCCAGGTTCAGGGACAGGAAATATGGTGGCTAGGCAAATCCTTAAATAGGACCCATCAAATTAAGACAAGCAATGGATGGTGAAATTAAAATTATTAGAACATTGCATGAACATAATACACTTTCATGTATCCAAAGTATAGCTGCTCAGAGTCTTCAAAATCTTTGTCTTCAAATCTTCTAAATCCGCAATCGTTCTACTCACATCAATCAACCACAAGAATCTAGAACAAATATACATGCAAATAAATAAAATAAAATAAAAACAATACACCGATCATCATCACAGAACAAGGAATTTCTGAATTATTGTACATATTACTAAGATCTCGTGAGTGCAAAAATTGATATAATCAGATTTAGGACGAGAAAGGTAAGATGTTTTCAAGGTATGGGTTTCACTGGAAAAGGAATACTTTAGCTATCTCACATGAGAAGGTGCAGCAGGAGCAAAAAGAAATTATTAACATGTGCAGCTTACAAATTACTATATTAACTTAATAGTCACCATAGCTCATGTTGAACTACAATGGCATACGATTAATATAGGAATTATATTAAACACGATAGCCATTGTAACAATATAGAGCTAAGTTAACTACTAAAATAATATAGATAACTTAGAGCTGTACAATATTAATTGTTGGATAGAAACAAAAACAGCAAACGTACATGGTACGACATTGATTAAGGCCCTATAGAATGAGACAAATTTGGTCTGAACTAAGATTATTTGAATGTGCAGAACAGGAATTAATTGGATCATAGTATGATCACAGGTAACGATGAGTCACCACTGGATTTTGCATGAAGGCCATTAATATTAAGAATGCAGGATCTACAGTGTAGAAAATTGAAGTGACATAGCACGTACAGATAAAAGAACATAGGCAGTGGCAGGAGTTTACGTGCAAGATTCAGCATGGTGCTGTCCATGACCACGATGGCTTTTAGTTCTTCGTGACCAGCAAGCACATGCATGCTTGCTGTGCTCGGCTTGCACCCAAAGCAGATCGACAGTTAGGGAGAGAGTAGCTCGGTGGCAGCAGATGAGATCGAGTGGACGGTACCAGCGGCGCACCTCGACAACTGATCCAGAGACTCACGGAAACTCCTGGATGGCTGGCTACGGACGGTAAACAGGGCACGAATGAGATGCAAAGCAGTACAGAGAAGCATATGGATCACCATGGTGTTCGTACTCACCTACGGCAGCCATGGAAGATTGAACTCGACGACGATGGAGACGGTGAAGGGAGAAACTGAGCTCGACGAGAACGCCGGCGCGCGGTTGGATCTTGGTGTGGTCGTGGTTCTCCTGCAGCAGCGCGGCGACAGCAACGGCGACATTGAGATGGACTTCGTGACGGCGTGTGACGGCGGCGATGGCTGCTACGAGTGCAGTCGTCCGCGGCGACGGCAAAGCTAGGGTTGAAAGCTAGCGATAGATGCGAAAGGAGGAATAAGAGGTGGCCACGGTTTGTTGAAATATGCATGCGACATGTCTGGTTAGGTTGATTCCTCAGTAGACCGAACCGGAGGCGGAAACAAACTCGTGTAGGGCTGCAGCTAGGAAAAGGGATTAGGCTGACATGAGGGGCCAGCTTGGCAGCCACACATGGACCTGAATTGAAACTGAAGACGATCTTGATCTGGAAGCCTTCTCGTTCAGAGAAGAACAGCTGCCGCGGCTAGGCTTTAGCACAAGCGAACAAAGAAAAACAAAGGCTATATTGGGATGGGAAAGAAAAGAAATTCAGGAATCGTCGTGCAAGAGAAATTCCGAACACATGAAACAAGGTATCAAATAAATGAAAAGATTTGTGTGGTAGACAAGAATTTAGAATTTCTATTGATCCAAGAGATGAAGAAGGCCAAAGATTAGATTAGGGAAGAAGTTCCAATGTACTGCGGAGGGATATAGAAACTATCATAATCCTTTTTTTCTAAAGGAAAAGATTTATTACTGCATAGGAAAGACATCATGTGCAGAAGCCTTACTGCTCTTGCATTGGTGGCGCCGCTTCCTTTATGCGTACATGCATGCACGCAGGAGTTCTCACCAGTGGTGACCAGAACGACGACGACTGTGAACCGAAAGGCACGGCTTAGGCAGGACTCCTAGGAAACCTTCGAGATGGATTGTTGATGAAAGATTGGCGGGTCTGTCTCTTAGCTAAGCCCATAGCTCAAGAGGCAAGCGAACAAAGAAAACAAAGGCTATATTGGGATGGGAAAGAAAAGAAATTCAGGAATCGTCGTGCAAGAGAAATTCCGAACACATGAAACAAGGTATCAAATAAATGAAAAGATTTGTGTGGTAGACAAGAATTTAGAATTTCTATTGATCCAAGAGATGAAGAAGGCCAAAGATTAGATTAGGGAAGAAGTTCCAATGTACTGCGGAGGATATAGGAAACTATCATAATCAAATCTCTTTAAACTATCATAATCCTTTTCGTAAAGGAAAAGATTTATTACTGTATAGGAATGGCCTTACTGCTCTTGCATTGGTGGTGCTGCTTCCTTTACGCGTGCATGCACGCAGGAGTTCTCACTAGTGGTGACCAGAACGACGGCGACTGTGAACGGAAAGGCATGGCTTAGGCGGAACTCCTAGGAAACCTTCGAGATGGATTGTTGATGAAAGATTGGCGATGGCGAGCCAGTTCAATGGTGGCGGTCAAGGGACAAGGTTGGCGGTGCGATCTGGGCATTGAGGCTCAAGGGCTCGGGAATTCAAGGAGCAAAAATTAATTCTAGTATAGGGACCTTTTTAAGGGATCAAGAAATTACTAATTCAAATTTGAATTTAAATAAATTTAAACTCAAACTGAATCGCAAGCAAACACAAAACAATGCATCAGCATGAATGCAACAACACACTAGTAAAACCTATTTTGTTTTAATTTAATTTAGAAAATTTTTCCTATACTAAATTCCATATGACTTATATATATAAAGCTTGAAAAATTTTAGAAATTTGAGAAAATTATTATATTAATAAGGCTTATTATTCACATCCAAAATTTAGAAAATTTGGGGTGTGACACTGTTATACCAGACAATATACTTTAACACAACAGAGTACCCATACTCAAATCCAAAATAGGTTTGCAGGAGATAGAATCTAAATATGTGTATTCTCTCTCTTCGTGACCTATTCGCAAAAAAGATTCTTTTTTGGGTCTTCTGTTGGAGAAATGAATTTATGGGTCACGAACATTTTTACCGTAGGCAACCTAAAATAATAAATAGGTCTCCGATTTGGATCTCTATGGTTGGAGACAGTCTATATAGCCGTCTGACTTGTAATTCTATGCACGCATTTGCCTACTCCTCCATCTAGCGTCATCGATCAAACGATGAAATTACACTGCTTCTATTTTTTTTCTTACCTTTTTTTAGTTATGTGGTTATAAAACCTAAAAGAAAAGCAACATAAATCCTTAGCAACTCGATTCCCCAACGTGGAACAACGACAATTGATTCATTTTACTGCGTCGTACGCGCTAATATTTTTTTCTTCCACTACGAATGAACCTGAATTTCATAATGGTAACGAAATTACAAAATTATTTACCCCACACGAAGTGTTTTCGAAGTTCGAAACGACCGCAAATTAATCGACTAGCTAGCTGATCAAGGTACTATACACACACACTACACATAAGATGGTAACCTACCCACCCTGCCAGCCAGGGACTACAAAGAAAACAAGCAAACAAACCCAAGTACGAAAAGCCGGACCGGAGATCGAACCGGTCATGCTACTGGTTTACTGGTTCATCGGTCCAACCAGCGGTTCACTGGTCGAACCAGTGGTTCATTATTTATTAATAAAATATTTATTTCACATGATTTATGTAAATAATATGCAAGATTTATTACCAAAAGATATCACATAAAACATAATAGATGATATAACATAACTATACCATAATAGTCTATTGTTTAAAATTGAAAACCAATATCCATACATCAAATTGATCAATGGTTCATGAAAAAACCGGTTCACTGGTTCGCTGGTTCGACTCAAAACCGGCCGGTTCGACCGGTTCGCACCGGTCCAATTGCATGACCGATCTTTTAATTGAACCGAACCAGTCCGGCCACAGGTTCACGATTTTTTCGGTCAACCGGTGAACCGATCCGGTTTTTTATACTAGGTCATGCAGCTAGTACCAGTATTCTAGTACTCTCTTGCTGCCACAGTTTGTGTAGTTCTTGCATGGATGACTGTGTGTCAAGCTCAAAGGGGTACGGTGGTATCTACCTCTCGAAACTTTGACGGTATGACCGTATGAGTCTGGCGGTTAATTTGGATATTTGAGTGTGTTGATAATAGCAATGGATACTTGAGAAACATCTAAAAGATTGAAGACAATTCATGAAGCCATGGTAGCCATGCTTCGTGGTGAAGTGTAGAAGCTTCTAGAACTAGATATTTTGGTATGGTAGAGATATCAATGGAATATATAAGGATTATAGAAA
>OAMR01000762.1:430959-448190 GCA_900205405.1 Echinochloa crus-galli | reverse complement strand
CACCACCATGTGCTGCCTGTCTCTTATACACATCTATCTTCTTGCTAGTGTGCATCAGGTGGGTGGTTTGGTTGAGCATATGGTAAACGCTTCCCAGGAGGTATTTCCCAAGTGGAATGAGTTTTCCGGCAGCCAGCTCTTCAGCCATCACGATATGATTCAGGGTTGGCTCATTGGCTTTGCCACAGAAGACTGATCTGCATAGCCACATGTTCAGGAAAGCTCTGTATTCGACATCAGTCAGAGGACCCTCAGACATATGATTCTGGATATATCTCTTGTATCCAACTCCTGTTCTTACTCCTGTCTGCTTGGAGGAACCTTTATGGTCATATGGATGCACAGTTCCTGTAACATTCAGGCCGGTCATCATGTAGACATCGGCTAAGGTAGGGGACATTGGGCCATGGCCGAAGAGAAAAGCATTTGCACCATTGGACCAAAAGTGGCAAGCTGCAATCAGAAGGTTCTCGTTCTTTGGTGTTTCGGCTAGTGATAGCTCCAGGCAATGAGAAATGCACAGTTGGTCCCAGTTCTGTGTTTGGGGGCTTTTGTCATCAGATATCCTTTTGTACCAATTTCTCCAGCCGGCAATTGGGGGCAAAGGCCAGTTCTTGAAGGCGTCTTGCCACTCATGAGGTTTTGTCAATGAAATCTTGAAAGGAACCCTCTGAGATTCAGCCGCGATGAGTTCGGAAGGATCTGAATTCCCTACAGGGCCGAGGAAGTAGGATGGGGATTTTTCCTCAACAGGGATGAGGATTTCGGCAGCTAGGGCCTATGGAAAGAGATGAGAGGAAATTTAAAATGCAAATCGAAAGAAGAGTGCCGAACATGCTTGAGGGGATTGAAGTTTACCTGGAGGGCAAAATCTTGGTTCGCCATTTGAAGATTGAATCTTGAAAGTCGATAACCCAGGGTTCGGATCTGGGCGAGAGCTCTGAAGATTCAAAAGGAGAAGTGGGTGTCGAGCAGAACTAACTTGGGAATGTTGAGTGCTTCTGGTCAATTCCGAGATAAAATTATCTTTTATCCCGAAATTGAAGGGGCATGTGTTGACACCAAAAATTGGCACCAGGAAGAGGCTGACATGTGGGCCGGATTCGTTGAAAAGATCATCATTCGGCAAAGGAGTTTTTCCCCCAGAGCATTCGGTAAAGACGTTCTGCGGTCGGGAACGCATCGTCATTCGGCAAGGAGAACTGTTCCGGGAAGGCATTCGGGAGTGCGTGATGACGTGGATCAAGCATAAGGAAAAGGCTGGTTTAACTTGGAATGCAAGACGGATACGGTGCCCCGCGTTTATCTTTTTAGGAAATAAATAATGTAATCGTAATCGATTAGGAGTCGTGTCGAAACCTGGGTATAAATATAAACCCATGGTAATTGTAAAAGGATCATCAATCAATCATACAACAAACCGGCCCCGTGCCAACTTCGAGTCCTTTAGTCGAGTCGTCGAGTTCTTCGAGAGGAATCATCGATCCGTCGACCTCCGTAAGTACCGGCAACCCTGCACCATGCCTAGTATCATGCGGTGGATTTTAGCGTGGAAAGCAAGTTATCGGCTCTATTGGATTTTGGCAAGATCTGATAGATTCATTAAGTTACCATGTGTTGCTCTGGATTTTACCTTTATGTTTAATTCATTACAACACTCTTTTGCCCAGTCTAGGTTGATTAGATTCGGTTCTAGCTCATAATGCACTGCGTTTCCATAGCCGAATTCGAAGTCAATCTAGATTGCCACGTGTTGCGGGTTCAAGCTCGTTGGTCTTGTGTAGATCTTGACAGAACCGGGTATCATGCGGTGGATGCAGGTTTTTGGGTCGTCTTAGAGCTAATCATCCGGTGGATTAGAATTCGATTCGATCTGATAGATCTATCATCATCAACGAAGCATGTTTCCTTCTTCATGGAACCCGATTCGGCTATATATGCTGTATTCGGCAGTATCGTCACGAGTGAAACATGTTCACGGTTTTGTTTTAAATAAAGAATGCTTTTAGCCTTCCATGTTAGAGTGTATCATGCGGTGGATTGATCTATTCTTGGTTGGTGGTGTGATTCCAAGCAAGTCGTATCATGCGGTGGATTAACTTGCTTGTTTTCATGCTCGACGGGTTGAAAAGTACCTAGACATGCGGTAGACTAGTGCTTTTGTCTATGCATTCTTGTTTATTATGAAATTATGGTCATGTTTTCGCCCTTTTATTTATCTATCATGCTCTGTTCCCGTTAATCGGTTATGAATATGCGTTACAATGTTTATTCAGTCAAATACCGATCTTTCGTCATGCTTACGTCACGCATTCGGCAGTGCGCTTCCTGCGTGCTTTGCCGATTGCCGAATGATGCTTTAACTGCTGACAGATAGCTTCTCTGTAGCTATATGTCGAAAGCTGAGGTTCTGGTTCTGGACGAACCGGGCACACCGGTTTCAGAAACCGGTCAGACCGGTTTTACTGCCAGAACCGGTCTGACCGGTTCTGAAAGCGGTCAGACCGCTTCGTCCCCTGACAGAAGCAAAAATCCTTTGGATGGTGCTAATCAATCCAAAGTTGAAGATCAAGATTGGAGAATGCCTATTATTACTTATTTGAAAGATCCTGGTCGTGGTGCAGATAAAAATATTCGGCGAACAAGAATGATAACTAGTGCCATTAAATGTCTTACTGCCGGCATCGCGCGGGGTACCACCTAGTAGTAGAATGATAACTAGTGCCATTAAATGTCTTACTGCCGGCATCGCGCGGGGTACCACCTAGTAGTAGAATGATAACTAGTGCCATTAAATGTCTTACTGCCGGCATCGCGCGGGGTACCACCTAGTAGTAGAATGATAACTAGTGTCATTAAATGTCTTACCGCCGGCATCGCGCGGGGTACCACCTGGTAGTAGAATGATAACGCTAATTAACTTGTCGGCTTGATAGCTAATATTTACTGCAATAGTTAGATATGCTAGTACTTAGCGTGGTTAAATTTCTTTCTTTTTTAATTCATGAACAATACGCACATTCTCTTATGCAAATTAAGAAAGATAATATTATTTGATATGCATCATGCATATGATACGAGGATCGATGAAGTGAACAAGTGAAGTGGTTTGAAACACGTACATACGTAGGGAGGGGAACTCTCATCGATGAGTATACAAAGATAAATTAATAGATCATCCCTCTAAAAAATGGATAGATTATATATAGTCATGGAACGATGAGGTGAATAAGTTATAGTAGCAACTAGCAACGCATAGAGCCATAGAGGCCGGAGTGTGGACGTGCATATATAGGCAGAGGCGATCACCCCGATCCCCAGACTCTGCCTCTGCTGCTGGCGCGTCGTGGTCACATGGTCATGGACGACGATGCCCACTTGCATCATCATGTCTCCTAATTATATACAGTATATGTTGATAGTCACGAGGAGAGAGAAAGAGAGGGAGAGAGTAACAGTATATGTACTGTAGATAGAAGGATAAAGTTTCGAAAAATACATGTACTCCTCCTCATCATCATCATCGATCTCGGCGTCCTCTGTCTTGATCGATGTGTCCGTGTTTTCTCCATCTCGTCCGCATATGCTGCTGCAACTGGTTATGTTGATGATGAGCTCACTATAGCTTGCATGTCCATGTCCATGGCCATGCCATAGCCATACTGATCAGTTCCATGGGCCGGGGGATAGATGCATGATTCATCTGTCTGTCTGTCTTCATCATCGATCAGCTAGCTACCACTACCATGCAGAGCTAGCTGCTCCGCCCGGCCGGCCCGTATATAATCTCGTTGACACTCAAATTGGGCCAAAGGCCAAACCGTTCTGACCGGTTTGCCAAACCGGTCAGACCGGTTTTGTTCTGTAATTCGAGTAGGATTAGGATTCCGAGTTTAATTCCATATTGTAACCTATTCGAAAGGGGTAAGACTTCCCCGGCCTATAAATATAAAGGCTAGACGGTCGATTGAGGTATTCCAATCGAATCAAACACTTTTATCTTCTATTTTTTATCTCTCAAACCCTAGTCTTTTCCAACCCCCATATTCTGTTCTTTCCTCGTCTCTACGGCGTTCTAGGGCGTTCTAGGTGGCCTGCCGACCCTAGAGCAACCCTAGATTAGCTCGAGCTCCGACGGGGTCCCTCCCGAGCTCGAGTTTCCAGGTCTTCACGACTCCCGACAGAAGCGGTCAGACCGGTTCTTGTAACCGGTCAGACCGGTTTGCCCGGGGAAGTCAGGAGTTGGCCGTTGTGACGGCCGTGTTGCGCGTTTGATCGATCTTCGAGTTTGTTGGCGCGTTTTCGTGTCAACACCGACCCCCTGGCCATCCCGGTAAATCTGACGTCTTTATGGCTAGCCGTGCCAACTGCAAGAAAGCTTTTTTTCATTTTTCCCCTGCATAATTGGTGAGATGTGTTTAGAAAGTCGATGCTTGTCCTTGTAAGTAGCATTACAATCTACGAGCAACCAATTCAACTTTCTCTAGTTAGTAGCTCTGGATTCGAGCGATCGTACAGCCCGAGGGCCTTTTGTGATGAATTGTCATTTCATTCTTTGTGCAAGTGCATGCCAAGGACATTTCGAAACATTTAATTTGTTGAGCTGTATTCCAAATTGTGCTACATAGCACAGCAAACCACCACATGATTCCTCATAAACTTTGTACTTTTTATTGTTGTATTGCAGTTCTATGAGGCAGTCACGCAGGCTCGGTGGTTCAAATGGAGCTCTATTCATGCTGCTGCAGTTGCTGCCTTGCTTGAAGTCAATGGGAGCACTGGTGAATCAAGGTCCCTGATCTCTGACTCCATCTCGCAGCACCTACAGTCCACTGATGAGGTGGCTCTCTTCTACTGTGATCTCATGGCTGCTTTCTCCTCGCGCGGGCTGAAAGATCGAGCGGTCGATTTCTACAATGAGCTAAGGTCTATGCCGCTCACTGGGCAAAAGGCCTACATGTCCATGATAAAATCCTTGTGCCTGATGGGCCTGGCCACTGAGGCTGAGGAAGCACTTAGGGAGATGGTCTCTCTCGGCTACCAACCTGAAGCTTTCCAGTTTGGATTGGTTGCAAAATGCTATGGCAAGTCAGGCTCGATAGTTGAGATGGAGAGGGTAATTGCATCCATGTCAGATGCTGGCATCCGCCTGGGCACCGGTGCAGCGAACATTGTGCTTTCATGCTACAGCTCCTGCCGTGATCATTCCAAGATGCTGGTATGGTTAAAGAAGATGCGGAAATTGCGCATTGCACCAACTACGAAAGCATACAACTTTGTGCTCAATTCATGTCCTACACTTGCTTTGGTGGTTCAGGAACTCGGTCCTTCACTCCCACTGTCAACAACTGGGCTGGTCAGGAAGCTCAAGTCTGTATCTAGGCTGGCAGCAGAAGCTGAGCTGGTGCAGGAGCTTCTGGCCTCATCATCAGTGCTGGACAAGGCAACGGAATGGTCGGAAACTGAGGTCAAGCTGAACCTGCACGGGTTCAGTACAATTGCAGCCTATGTGCTGATGCTGCAGTGGGTTGATGTGATAAAGGGTCGCACATTACCATTGGAGGTGTCTCTGGTGTGTGGCATCGGGAAGCACAGTGATGTCCGAGGTGAGCCCAAAGTGCGGGAGTTGGCACAAGAGGTTCTGAGACGGATGGGGAGCCCCCTTCGGCTGTCCACAAGGAACAAAGGGCGGCTTGTGGCAAAGCGGGATAGGGTCAAGCAATGGCTGGACAGCTTTACAGTGCCTGAGGAGGGCACAAATCAATCACTTGATGCAACAGACCAACAACCGTTTGTACTTACGCTTTTCAGAAAACTTGGAAAGTTTTTTTCCAACCTTGTGTAGGCTTCCAGATGAATCGCAAGGTAGCTCAGCGTATTTATTGTGCTGTAGAATAATACAAAGTTTATGTGAGGTGCTCAAAGATGTCTTGGCCGAATCCTTGTTCTGATGTTGGAGTATTATGCCTCAACTAGCTGCTTGATGCTGATGGGACTGACAAACTGTGCTGGTCCATCATAGAAGACTAGGCCTGCAAACTTGTAAGTAGCCTGGGTAGGGTGCAGGAGGTCCCAGAAGAGGTACTTGCTGCGGTCACTGCAGCAGTTGGAGCCGGGAGTGCACCCTCTCTCGGCATTGAACTTGCCACCCCCACAGCATGCATTCTTCACCTCCTCCAACCCTGCAGGCAAAAAGTGAGCAACACTGCAGAAATACTGGAGGAAGAGGTGGCTAATGACTGCATTACAACGTCCGATGTGCGAGTATCATATCCAGAGTACTGCTCAGTTTTTGCAACTTACCGGCAGTATGTGGGGTTTTAATCAGACTAGAGATTAGTTCATAGGCGCTGGAAATGGAGTACTTCATGCCCTGCATTTCTGAGCTGAGATTGCTGAACAGGTCCCTGATTCCATCATTCAGGCTCTTGGCCAACTGATTCAATGGCTCAACACATTCTCCGGTTGGGTTCTGACTTCTTAAGTATGGACAGCACCCAATTAGCGCCACATTGATCACCACAAATTTCCTTGCTCCCAAATTGTACAATGCCTGCAGCACGCCAAATATACAGTTATTGTTCATAAAACATCAATTTGTTTTGTCAGCCCTTGCACCTAGAGTCTGACTTGCCCCTTTAAGTATGATTAAATCAAGAAGTACGTTCAGGTCTAATTTTCATATATAGTTTTGTTTCAGAGTTGCAAATTCTGAGTCACTTGCGAGGTATGTAAGATATGGAATTGTCTGCGAGACAATTGACTAGTATTCTTACTTTGACATGGCTATCATATGTGGAGATCAGAGCTTCAGAGAACTGCTGCATGGCGGCGGAGTCCGGTGATCTGTTCTGTGAGAAGAAGTCAAAGGCATCATTCGCCCCAGCGCTTATGAGGAAGATGGATTTTGACAGCAAGGAAGACACTGCCAGCATTCAATCTGGTAGACATCTGGTGTTTAAGATCTGAGAAGTACTCTATCTGCTGTGTCATGCTGATTGTAGATCCCTGTTGTATTGACACTTTGGATTTTTGTGTTAGTGTTTTTCTTCCGAGTAATTATGTTGCTTGTAATTAATGTTGATTGTGTTAGCAATCTAATTTGGGGAGGTAAAACAATTCTTGACAATCACAATGAGTCTCACCAAATTTATGAGCCGAGTACAAAAGTTGTTGCTTGGATTGAACTGTTGTGAACAGTATTTTCATCTTTAGGCAGTAATGAATCACTTGGTGTAGAGCTACAATTAAAGATTTATCTACCAAAAAGTGTGTCTAGTCATATCTACTAAAAATCGTCTCCGTCATCACGCATACATAGTGCATGCTTGAAGTGTACCATAAGCCTAAATTTGCTACAGCATCCTAGACAGCTAAACCAAGTTAACTGAAATTTGGTATAATCAGAAATTACAGCATGATTTCATTTTAAGGTATCTGTTGAAGGACAAGATCAAGTCTCAAAAACATAGAAGAAGTAACGTGAGGTGAAACGAATATGCAAATGGGCAGAAAGACATACAGTGGAATCAAGAAGACCAGAGCCTCCAGAAGCAAAGTTAGCTCCGGTAGTGTAGGCTGCAGTAGCTGTCATCGTCATGTTCCTTGCCGTCTCACTGCTGCTGTTGGCAGCATTGGCCATGAGTGAGAGGTAAGCCGGTGGACTCCGGCTGAACCCCATAGCAATGGCTGCAAATTTTTATCATCACAACAAGAACAAAAAAAAAACATCCTTCGTCAAAACTTGTATGTTTGTTAGAGAAATTGCAGAAATCACTATCAAGTGCTGCAGATTCAACGCGGTTTTGCACTTTTGCTGCAATAATCTGTGAGCTGTGTGCATGCGCATTGTGGTTAAATATTTACAGTGGCAATCATGCTGCTCACCGATGAAGTCTACACCGATGAGGCCGTTGCTGAACCTGCCGGTGGGCTTGCCGCCGGGGAAGTCGACGCCGTTGTGGGGGAAGTTGGCCCTGGCGATGCTCCACGGCAGGTAGTTGTTGTTGCCCACGTCGGCCGTGGAGTCGCCGAACACACGTACATCGCCGGCACCTTGGCACCGGCGGCGCCGCCGCTCGCCGTCGCCGCCACCGCTACAAGAAGCATCCGGCGCAGCGCAGCAGCTCGTCGCGTAGCCATGGATGGACACAGCCGCCGGAGTAGTGTGTCAGTGATGTGTTGCACGATCCAGCAAACATGTGAGCGTATTTATATGGATGTGGTTGCACCGGGTTGTGTTTAGTTCCCGGACTTTCTCAAACTTTCTCTCTCCCAACTTCACTATTCACCTATCACATCAAATCTCTCTCCTTATTCATGGAGTACTAAACGTGGATAAATAAAAAACTAATTGCATAGTTTTGATGTACACGACGAGACAAATCTTTTGAGCCTAGTTAGGTCATGGTAAGACAATGTTTACCACAAACAAACAAAAAATATTACACTATGCTACAGTGTCCGATGTGATATTTTCACCAAACTTTCACCCCTCTTTTCAGGAACTAGACACAGCCTAGTTCGCCAGAGGTAAGTAAACAACACTCAACTAACCGAATGAATGTTCGGTTTGTGCTAGTAATTCCATTGGCAGCGCGACTCCTTTATAGTTTGGTTATTACTTGCTGCTCTGTACAAATGCTGTTTTTTTGTTTTGTTTTTGTGGTGCTGAAGTAACTAGCACAAGACCATAAGGATAAGATTATAGAGAATGGAATTCTTTGCTCTGATGTACTAACTTGATTTTTAAGATGAGGATAACTCATTTACTTCCTCCGGATAGAAACAGTTGATGTTTTTTAACTGATTTTCACAATATTCAAGGTATGACTTTGCAGAATGTTTTTACTAGAATATGTATTTGTAAGAATTGTATGGTGTGCGAGTGTAGAGGCCGGAACCTCGTTTTGTAAGGATTGTGAGCTGGTCTTGTGGATCATCATCTGGCCTTGCAAGGTAAACTGATTTTCTGATGGGGTGTTGTATATTTTTTTTTTGTTTTAGGTTGGAATTTCTATAGCTTCATTTCTAATGAGCATTTTTTCCCGAATTCCTCAAATTCCAACCTTCTGGAATGGGGAATTTTCTTGTTATATTTTTTCTAAAAAAGGGTTCTAGTATACTTGATGTTGTTGCATGAATATGCCACGAATCTGTTGTTGCGGCGGACTATTTTCATCTTATCTTTGTAGACCCTCTGTGACTTGATCTGTTGATCTTTTTGTTCATATTTAATATTTAATATCTCTCCATCATATGAAGGTATGATCCATATATTATTTGTGTAGTATTTTTATTCTGTTGTATTCTTTTCGCCCATCAGCAGTAGTATATCTTACAGCGACATGTTATGGTGAAGAAATAATTACAGTTACCGACATGGCCTATATAACATGCACCTACCTTCCTCTGCTTTTGTGAAGGCAACAGAGCCCGGTACATACATGAGACCAATGTAAAAGTCCGGTCAAACGGCTTCACAGCCCGCATGGCCCAATGACGAGCAAATATATGTGGAGTATAACGGCATAGCTATAAAACCAAAATAAAGGATCACATCCATCCATATCCATTATTGATGTTGGTAGAATTTGGTTATTTTATTTCACAGTAATAAGTATTATTACTCCAGTTGTAAGCATATCTCTTTTAGCCAAGAGCAGGTCTAATGAGATCCAGTCTTCCTTCCTTCTGATGTTGTGCAATGCAGCAGAAGCAGGACATCAGCCTGCATTCGCCGAAGTCGTAGTTCTGTTCCATGCAGCAGTTGTTGCATTGGCTCGGCTGCCGGCACCTGCCAAAACACTTGCCCCCCTGGATCGTCGAAGCAAGAAACTTCACCCCCTCCACCCATGCTGGCCTCCTCCTCTGTATTTCGTGTTTGTGCTATGTGCATGTACGAATATATTTGTTGGTTAGTCGTAGCAGATGCAGAGACTAGTGCATTATTGTAATTGTTTTAGACAAAAGATCTACCCCGCTTTATTTCACTGAAACAAAGCATAGAAATAGGTATATTTGGTTGCGGTCCTGGCTCAGGCGGCGCATCTGATCTCATGCCATCAAAATCGGACGCCCGAGGTTGCTGCCTGAGCCAGGCAATTTTCTCAGGTCTGCAACCAAGAGTAAGATTCCAAGCGTATTCGGAATGTGCAGGTAAATAAAAGAGAATGCTAGATGAGGTATACAACTTACGTGAGGTGATGAGGACGATGATCAACAAGAAGATCAATGTCGTCTTTCTCGTGTTCCCCATCTTCACCATCATCTCTGTATCTGATGATCTAGTGGGAAAAATCTGCAAGATGATATCTATCTTGTTCATCCATCCTCTATTCCTCTCTGTAGCTATTAATATAGAAAAAAAATTGGTGCAGGCCGGCTGCAGATCGCTGCTAGTGCAGTCCTGCCTGGATATTGTAGATATTAAGAGCATCTCCAAGGACTCTATATATCTTTTATAACCTACAAAAATAGAGATTTTGGTTAAAAAATAACATCGTCATGTTCCTTGCCGTCTCACCCTTGCTGTTGGCAGCATTGGCCATGAGTGAAAGGTAAGCCGGTGGGCTCCCGCTGAACCCCATAGCAATGTCTGCAAATTTTTATCATCACAAGAACAAAAAACATCCTTCATCAGAACTTATTTGGAATTTTAAACGAAGTTTTGCACTTTTGCTGGCTTGCTGCATTATTCAGAGCTATGTGCACACGCAATATAGTTAATTATTTACAGTGGCCATTATGTTGCTCACCGATGAAGTCTACGCCGATGAGGCCATTGCTGAACCTGCCGGTGGGCTTGCCGCCGGGGAAGTCATCGCCGTTGTGGGAGAAGTTGGCCTTGGTGATGCTCCAAGGCAGGTAGTCGATGTTCCTCATGTTGGATATATTCCAAATTCACATCCACGATATAGGCCAGGCTTGGGCCGGAACAAAGCAAATGCCCATCACGCTGTGGTTTCTCACAGGATTGCACAGTTTAGTCCCACCTTAGTAACACAACCAAGCACAGGGGCGTGAGCCGTCTATATATATGTAAGCCTTTGTAGACGGTAGGGCAAGACAAGTCAAGACAGATAAGCCATGTATCATCCCTACTTGTAAACTCTCAATAGTGATTGTCTTCTGTGTTTTTTTCCCGTAAGGGTTTTTCCACGTTAAATCATGTCTCGTGTTCGATCTTGTTTTACGCATTATTTGCTAACAAGTGGTATCAGAGCTTGGTACGAGATTATCTAAAAAAATATATATTAGGGTCTCAGTTTTCTTCGTCGTGCCGCCAGTGAGATCAAATTCGTCGACATGGAGTTCAAGACGGAATCAATATCCGTATTACGGTCACCGTGAAGATCTACCGGAAGGGTTTCCAGAGTTTCTCGCTGGATGTACACACGAAGTGTACCAGGCTGCAGATTATTGCTAGAGTTACACAGTAACGTTTCTAGATTATTTACTGCAGATTATGTTCTTCTGGTTATTTCTTTCATATGACTTCTTTGATATATGATTTCCGCTGCTGAGACATATTGAGATTATGAGGAGATGTTGGGATTATTATCAGATCACTTTGAGTTAAATCATCTTGATGTTTTGACAACATCATTCGTATCAGCCTAGTGGTTTCTTTTTACTCCTATGGAGTTAGTTAATTAAAAGTGAAGGT
Organism: Echinochloa crus-galli; assembly: GCA_900205405.1. Taxonomy (NCBI): domain Eukaryota; kingdom Viridiplantae; phylum Streptophyta; class Magnoliopsida; order Poales; family Poaceae; genus Echinochloa; species Echinochloa crus-galli. The sequence continues at coordinate 436,522 of OAMR01000762.1, read as the reverse complement.
TTTGCTCTGAATTGAGTTCAAGATGGAGGATTTCAAGTGCAACAGAGGAGGTTTGTTTGACTAGATACTACAGTGTTTTGTATTGCTGGAGCAGTACGTTTATTGCTGTCTTTGCTCGTGTTGAGGGATCTAGTTCAAAATTGCTGCATAGATACTACAATGTTTTGTACTAGCCAACATTCAGTACATTTATTGTTCAAGGTGGAGACGTCGACTCATGACTGCTACTGAAGGGTCTATTGCAGAGGTTTATACTCCGTTGGTTGCACATTTATGCCTACATCTGAACCATGTTTGAATGGAGCAGTAATTGAGTTCTTCACTAGATATTTATACCACGGGTGATATTGCGACTTTATGTCGTTTGATTATTGAGCGTTATTGCCATTTGAGGTCAGTTGCACAGACTCAGACTTTTGCTGGGATTATGAATTTGTTGAAGACCCAGATTGTTCGTCTGCTTTGTTGATAGCTGTGTGTGTTTTGGACTATTGGTTATTTTCTCAATTGAATACTCAAGTGATCTTACTCATTGGTGTTCAATGGACATTGGCATTCAAGATTTAAATATGGAGATTTATTATTCGTCTACAAGAGGAATTTGTCTCAAGGTGGAGTTTGTTGGATATGTTCCAAATTCACATCCACGATATAGGCCAGGCTTGGGCCGGAGCGAAGCAAAGGCCCATCACGCTGTGGTTTCTCACAGGATTGCATAGTTTAGTCCCACCTTGGTAACACAACCAAGCACAAGTGCGTGAGCCGCCTATATATATGTAAGCCTATGTAGACGGTAGGGCAAGACAGATAAGCCATGTATCGTCCCTACTTGTAAACTCTCCTCAATAGTGATTGTCTTCCGTGGTTTTTTCCCGTAAGGATTTTTCCACGTTAAATCATATCTCGTGTTCGATCTTGTTTTACGCATTATTTGCTAACACCCCACGTGGGCCGTGTGCGAGTGCAGAGGCTGGAACCTCCTTTTGTAAGGATTATATCGATTATATGAGCTGGCCTTATGGATCATCATCTGGCCTTGCAAGGTAAAGTGATTTTCTGATGGGGTGTTGTATATTCTTTTAAAGTTATTTTTGTGTTAGGTTGGCATTTCTATGGCTTCATTTCTTATGAGCATTTTTTTTCTGAATTCCTCAAATTCCAACCTTCTGAAATGGGGAATCTTAATGTCATATTTTTTTTTCTAAAAAATGGTTCTATTATACTTACTGTTGTTGCATGAATATGCCACAGAATCTGTCGTTGCGGCGGACTATTTTCATCTTATCTTTGTAGAGCATGTGTGGATCTGTTGATCTTTTTGTTCATATTTAGTATCCCTCCATCATATGAAGGTATGACCCATATATTATTTGTGTAGTATTTTTATCCTGTTGTATTCTTTTCATTCCAATCAGCAATAGTATATATCTTACAGTAACATGTTATAGTGAAGGAATAATTACAGTTACCGACATGGCCTATATAACATGCACCTATCTTCCTCTGCTGTTGTGAAGGCAACAGAGCCCGGTACGTACATGAGACCAATGTAAAAATCTGGTCAACGGCATCACAGCCTGCATGGCCCAGTGACGAGCAAATATACGTGGAATATAATGGCATAGCTATAAAACCAAAATGAAGGATCACATCCATCCATATCCATTATTGATGTTGCTAGAAATTAGTTATTTTATTTCAAAGTAATAAGTATTATTACTCCAGTTGTAAGCATATCTCTTTTAGCCAAGAGAAGGTCTAGTGAGATCCAGTCTTCCTTCTGAGGTTGTGCAATGCAGCAGAAGCAGGAAACCGCCCTGCATTCGCCGAAGTCGTAGCGCAGTTGCATGCAGCAGTTGTTACATTGGCCCGGCTGCCTGCACTTGCCAAAACACCTGTGCCCTTCGTCTTCGCAAGCAACTTCACCCCCTCCACCCATGCTGGCCTCCTCCTCTGTATTTCGTGTTTGTGTATGTGCATGCACCAATATATTTGCTGGCTATTAGTCGTAGCAGATGCAAAGACTACTACATTATTGTAACTTTTTTAGACAAAAGATCTGCCCCGCTTTATTTCACGGATACAAAGCATAGAAACATGTATGTTTGGTTGCGGTCCTGGCTCAGGCAGCTGCTACCAGGCAGCGCATCTGACCTCAGGCCATCAAAATCGGACGCCTGAGGTTGCTGCCTGAGCTTGGCAATTTTCTCATGTCTGCAACCAAGAGTAAGATTCCAAGCGTATTCGGAATGTGCGGGCAAATAAAAGAGAATGCTAGATGACGTATATAACTTACGTGAGGTGATGAGGACGATGATCAACAAGAAGATCAATGTCGTCTTTCTCGTGTTCCCCATCTTCTCCATCATCTCTGTATCTGATGATCTAGTGGGAAAAATCTACAGAAATAGAGATTTTGATAAAAAACACCCTCCAACAGCCTCTTTAATTGGATATCCAAATTTGGATATTTTCTATTTCGGATTTCTCACTAGCCAAAGATAGAGAGCGAGATGACTCTCTAGACTGCGCACAAGATATAGAAAAGCTGTTGAAAAATATAAAAATATAGAAAATAATTTTTACTCAAATGACTCTCTAAATGATAATTTAGAGAGTATATTTTAGATAGACTCTTGGAGATGCTAATACATTTTTCTATTGACTTTTAATGTTAGAAAAAATTGAGTTATTTAGGACAAATCTGAAATGATCTACAATTTAGAAAAAAAACATATATTTTAGTGGGTGTTTTATGAAAGTATGACCCTCCATTTATTTGAGAACACCTCTAGGGATCCAAAAAAGGATGATATAAACATATGTAGGACAGTAAGTACTAAGAGTAACACAAGTCTACCTCCAACCAAGAATATTTGCCTTTCCAACCACTAAGTTTTTGTAATGGTTTTATGACCTTTTGTACCATATCAGTGATTCTATTAATAGCAATCTTTTTGTGAAGACTTTAAAGCTAACATCCAACAAGATGTCAGTCAGTATCGTATAATTTGATGTGTCTCTCTCAACTAAGGGATGCATGATTTTGCCAAAACTCAAGCTAGATAGAAGTAAGCAAAGCCCTAGGGTTGCTTTTTTATGTAATTTTTCGAGAAGCCTGATAAACTCCATCAAGAAAACCATCTAAACATCTCTAACTTCCTTCTGAGTGAATCTCTCCTTTTGCATTTCATTTTTCCTGGTCCGACACTTGAGGATTACCCCAATTTAGCTAGTGCATTCGTGAGTTATATATTCCAAAAATCAGTGCATTTATATTTCTATCATGCCTTGTTGACTTAAAAAATGAATTATACATCTCCATGGCCTTCACAAGCAATAAAACTTTGATGATTCCTCATGTTAATTATGAGTTCATAATGTTAGGAATAAACCGCGTCAAAGTTCGTGCCTGGCGTGCTGTGTGCATCGTGTAACACGCGTGTGTGCGTGTGTTCTCGTTTGAGTTTGTTAGCATGTTTTCGCTTTCATTACATCAATGTGGATTTAGAGGGAGTCCGTAGCGTACAGGTGCACGAGTTCGTGCTCGTGTGTGCGTGTGTGTTATGTGTGATGGCGTGCGCGTGTATGTGCTCGCGTTGGAACGCATCATGCAGGTTAGGCTAGACAATGCGTGTGTGTGCTCGCGTTGGTTGCCTAGGTCTGATCGGGCACGACGTGTTGGCGCGTGCCGGTTGTTGCAGGGACGGGCGAGTCAGGCGGGCGGCGGCAGCAGCGGAGAAGCGCGCGTGGATAAGCACTGGAGACCGAGTCTCACGGAGGACTCCGTGGTGCAGAGCGTGGAGAACGCCCGGATCGCCAGGAGAGCGCGTTCGTGCGCGCGAGGCTCGACGTGTGCATGGGCGCTGCGTCGTGGGGAGTCTATAAGAGTCCATGTAATTCCTGTGTGTCAGTTGGTTCGAGTCCAATGAGTTGAATAGCAAGCCAACATACAGGCCGTGTGGCGGCCGGGGCGTTCGTCGCCATTGTTGCGTTTTACTGTTCATCATCTTCCACCACCTCCGTCCGTCGCGACATGTGAGAGCTAGAGCGAGCGAGGCGAAGGGGGAGCTGCGGGAACGCGCGTTCCTGGGCGGTTCCAACACATAACAGTCCATATAATCCATCCAAAGAGTTTCAGCACACAAAAGAGAAAATAACGAATCATATCTATCTATCCATTCATGCAGACAACGATTATTTTCCTAGGTGTGCCTGATTACATAAAGCTATGAACAGGTAAAGGGGAGATCGATCAAGCTGTGATGGGCGGCTCTTGTTCCTTGCAGCAGTAGCAGGCCAATGACGAGCACTTGCCGCGGATGAAGCCCAAATTTTTGCAGCACTCATTGCACTGGCCCGAATGGAAGCACTTTCCCCAGCACTTGAGCTCTGGGTCTGACTCGCCCTTGACGACGCAGGGATCACCGCCACCGGCGCCCGCCCCCATGTTGATCTCCTCTGCATAATATATCATATCCATAATCCATCCATGCAGGAATTTGCTAGTTAGTCGCAACCGATGGAAAGACTAGGTACTAGTTGTTCGCACCCAAAATTGGCAAGCCACGCAAACCGGTCAGACCGACCTCAAGAAGCGGTCAGACCGGTTTCCCTGTAGCCGATCTGGCAACAGCCAAACCGGTCTGACCGGTTTGCCAGAGCGGTCTGACCGGTTTCAGTCCGAAGTGGAGTAGAATTAGGAGTCCTAGTTGTTTACAAATTGTAAAAGGATTCCGTGCGGGGCAAGACCTCCATCTAAGCTCCAGACAAGATGGGATCTCGATGTGATCTTGATGCGGATAACATCATCGCAGCTTCAATTGAAGATCTCACTCCGGAGGAGCAGAAGAATTTGGATGCGCTACAGGAGTACATGACAATGCAATTTTTGGCTGGCGTCAAGAAAGATCGTCATGGCAAGGTGGCAAGAGTGCAAGAATTTGAGCTACCGGCGATCAAGTTGAACGACAATCGAGTTGAGGTAATACCCGCTGTAAGTAAATCACAGAATTCTCCTTCTGCTACTATTCCTAAAAATAGTGTGGAAAGAGATGAATTGCTTGCCTCTTACATTGCTCGTTTGGAAAGATTAGAAGATCTTGAGAAGGATAGGACCACTACTTGCTTTAACAATAATGAAACTAGTAGTAGCGTTCCTAAAATTAATTTTTTCTTCATAGCTGTAAAAAATGTACTGAAGCATGATCGTTGCATTGGAAGTTTGTCTCCGTGTACATCAACAGGATGGGCTTGGTACGAACTGAAACTCACATGGTCTTGATGAATTCCCATTGGTTTTGATTTGAGGGAAACGCAAATTTATGGTTTTTTTTCATTAATCCTCATTTGTGTTTGCTGTTTTTGCAGGTGATGCTGAAGATGAAGAGCCGGCATGTGGGAGGGACCATCACGAAGAAGAAGAAGAGTAAGTGTCCTGTGCAGAAAGCAAATACTATGCAAAGTTCACTTCAAACAAGCCATGCCAGCACACTTGTGGCTCTCTCCTTCCTGACTACCGGCGACACTGACATTGTTGGATTGGACCTTGGGCATGGCATTG
>OAMR01000762.1:410844-428145 GCA_900205405.1 Echinochloa crus-galli | reverse complement strand
ATTGAAGCTATTAACAATGTGAAGGCTCATGCTTGATGGGAGGCACCAAGTCCATGTCCACCTCGTCCAGTTTATGATGATAATGGAGTAATGTGGGTACCATATCAACAATCTTTTCAACATGGATGGGGAGGACCGCGAAGGCCAGCATTAGACAGGATTTCAAGACCTGGACAGGACCATTTGGCACCGTTCATGGAGATACATCGGCTTGTGTTGCAGTGGCCGATAGTTCTACTATGAATGATCATGAGAATCTTAAATGTTTTGCAGACCCAACCGGTCAGACCGGTTTCACAAACCGGTCAGACCGGTTTCCCTAGGAAATCGGCAAAACCTCCTATGAAGCAAGTTTACAAGCCAAAACTGCGTGAGGAGTTGCATAGGATGGATATTGACCCAGAGAGGACCACAAATCAAGATGTTATTCAGATTGGGTTGATAAAAACTCCTCTTGGAAACGGTGGCAAAGGACCGATTGTCACGGACAATCAGGTTAAGACAGCAGTGAGGCCATTGAAGATTTTGATGATTTAAGCAAGTTGGGACAAGGGTTTACGTCGGCTGATCCTCTAGAGGAGGTGGATATTGGTGATGGTACTGTGCCTAGGCCGACATTTGTAAACAAGAATCTTGATCCTTTGTTTAAATCTAAGTTAATAAAATTGTTAAAGGAGTATAGATGTCGGTTATGTTACTTTTACTCCATGGAAGGAAGGAGAAAGAGCTAGAGAAGCAGAGGGACGAAGCTTTCAACAAGTACAGGCCCATGATTTCACAAGGAAAAGAATGGAAAGTTAAGACCAGCTCTCAGACAGAACCGGTCAGACCGGTTCAGGAGTCGGTCAAACCGGTTGAAGCGGTCAGACCGGTTGACGAAAGCGGTCAGACCGCTTTGCCCGACGCGCCACCTGAAAAAAAAGGAACAAAAAAGCTTCGTGTTTGCATTGATTTTAGAGATCTTAATAGAGCTACTCCTAAAGATGAATATCCGATGCCTATAGCTGAATTTCTTGTTAATGCTGCATCTGGGCATAAAATTCTTAGTTTTCTTGATGGTAATGCTGGTTATAATCAGATATTTACGGCCGAAGAGGATATAGCCAAAAACGGCCTTTCTATGTCCGGGTTTTGTTGGTCTATTTGAGCCCAGCCAAAGAGGAATTTTGCTCCGCAATGGGAAGAGTCGAGTTCATATCCACCTCGTCCAATTTATGATAATAATGGAGTGATGTGGGTGCCGTATCAGCAGCCTTTCCAACATGGATGGGGAGGACCGCATATCAAAGGGCTATGAATTTGATTTTTCATGACTTGCTTGGCATTATAGTAGAGGTTTATATCGATGATATTGTTGTCAAATCGGCTGGAGTAGATTCTCATTTGGCTGATTTAAGACTTGCATTTGAAAGAATGCGTCGATATAAATTGAAAATGAATCCACTCAAATGTGCTTTTGGTGTATCGGCTGGAAAGTTCTTAGGATTTATTGTGCATGAAAAGGGCATAGAGATAGATCCTAAAAGGATTGAAGCTATTAATAATGTAAAGGCCCCTACTTGTAAGAAGGATTTGCAAAGGTTCTTGGGCAAAGTAAATTACTTAAGGAGATTTATTTGTAATTTGTCCGGGAAGGTGAATGCTTTTACTCCTTTACTTCGGTTGAAGGATGACATTGATTTCACTTGGGGGGCAAAACAACAAGAGGCATTTGATGAGATCAAGCAATATTTATCTTCGCCACCCGTCCTTCAAGCGCCTAGGAGTGGGGTTCCATTCAAGTTGTATGTGGCGGCGGAAGAAAATGTCATTGGAGGTGTTTTGACTCAAGAGACCGAAGGAAAGGAACATGTAGTTGCATATGAGAGTAGAAGATTGTCGGACGCCGAAACGAGGTACACTTTTATTGAGAAGTTATGTTTATCATTATATCATACTTGTACCAAATTGAGGCATTATCTTTTACCTAGTACTTGTATAGTAGCATGTCAAACCGACATAATTAAATACATGTTGCACAAACCAATCTTAAGTGGTAGTGAGCCTAAGAAGAATACAGAAGGAATATGATTTACATTGTGAACCATTAACTTCAATGAAAGGTCAAATAGTAGCCGATTTTATTGTTGGACATAGAGTGGATAAGCAACTTGATTTAAATATCGGTTATGTTACTTTTACCCCATGGAAATTGCATTTTGATGGATCGGTTTGCAAAAGTGGTTATGGTATTGGAATTGTAATTACTACACCACATGGGGCTATTTTTGAGGCACTTAACCGATTAGATCATAAATGTACTAATAACCAAGTCGAGTATGAAGCTCTTTTATTCGGATTGGAGATTTTGCATGACATGGGAGTAAAGCATGTAGAAGCTTATGGTGATTCTTTACTGGTAGTACAGCAAGTTTCCAAGGTATGTCAATGTTTGGATGGATTGTTGAATGCATATCTTGATAGATGTTTTGGTATTATATCTCATTTAGATGAATTTGTAATTCGTCATGTACCACGAGAAAAGAATCCGAAAGCAAATGCTCTGGCTCAGCAAGCGTCTGGTTATAATGTTCAGAAAAGAAATTTTCAAGAACTAAAACCGATGTTTTTAGAAGCCGAGTGTTCTGTTCTGGAGGAACCGGTCGCACCGCTTCTTCCAACCGGTCTGACCGGTTCAACCGGTCTGACCGCTTTACAGAACCGGTCTGACCGGTTGCATGATGAAGATGCTACTTCGGCCGTCGTTTTCAATCAAGACGAAGTGGATGATTGGAGAAAACCTTTGATTAGTTATTTGCAAAATCCTAGCAGTACAGTGGACAGAAAAATTCGACGATGGGCTCTCAAGTTTGTTTTGGATGGTGATGAGTTATATCGTCGGACTATTGATGATTTACTTTTAAAATGTTTGAGTCCTGACCGAGCTAGGTTAGCTATGGCAGAAAAGCTTTATGGGCTCATCGTATTTCTAAACATGGTGCTACCAAAGTTACTCCATTTGAGCTTGTGTATGGTCAAGAGGCCGTTTTACCTGTAGAGGTGAATCTTGGCGCATGTAGACTTGCAAAGCAGAATAATTTTAATTTTGATACATATTATGCTTTGATGATGGACAATATTGATGAAGTGACTGACAAGCGTTTGGAGGCTTTAGAAGAAATTGAAAAAGATAAGAGGCGAGTGGCGAGAGCATACAACAAAAAAGTAAAACTCAAATCCTTTCAAGTAGGTGATTTGGTTTGGAAGACAGTCTTGCCCATAGGGATGAAGAGTAACAAGTTTGGCAAATGGTCTCCAAGTTGGGAGGGCCCTTTCAAGATTATGAAGGTTTGCTCAGGAAATTCTTATATAGTGGAAACCTTACAAGGTCAACAACGCAGCTGCCTAGAGCTCTCAATGGGAGATACTTGAAGAAATTTTATCCAAGTGTTTGGCAAAGTGCTTGATAGGATATAGCCGATTCATGTTGGGAATCGTCCTTAGGATAAAATGGCCGGTGCATTCTGTAGACATCGACCTTAGCATGTTTTCTAGTGCATAAAATTTACTAGAAAAAAGGGGGGCATATCTGGCAACAGCCAAACCGGTCTGACCGGTTTGCCAGAGCGGTCTGACCGGTTTGGATCCGAATTAGGGTAGAATTAGGAGTCCTAGTTGTTTACAAATTGTAAAAGGATTCCGTGCGGGGCAAGACCTCCCCACCCTATAAATATAAAGGGCCGTGGCCGATTGAGAGCTATCATCCAATCGATCAAATATTATTTTTCTACTTTTTATCTCCAAACCCTAGCTTTTCCGACACTTTTGCTTTCCTTGTTTGTCTCGACGGTGTTCAAGGAGGTTCTGAGTGGCCTGACCGATCTCAGAGCAACCCTAGGCGCGCCATCTCCGACGGGGTCCCTCCCGAGGTGGTGATTCTAGGTCATCCCGAAGCTCCCGAGGGAAACCGGTCTGACCGGATCCCTAAACCGGTCTGACCGGTTTAGGTGGAGCTGCGGCAAGTTCATCGTTCCTGCGTTTGCGCGATTCGGCGCTCGCGTGTGTTGGCCAGAAAAAGCGTCAACACTAGTGCATTATTGTGCAATTGCAAGTATATAAGAGAAGAAAATCCAATGCAAGGAAGATGGTAGCTGCTGGTCCATGATGATGACCTGATCAACTTTATATATAGAAGTAAACTTACGTGATGCAATGAGGACGACGATGAGCAGGAGGATCAACGTCTTCTTACTCGTGCTGCTGATCTTCATCACCATCTCCATTTGATGAGTAGGTGTGCAGGATGATGATATCTATCTATCGTAGGTTCGTAGTCATCCATGCATCCTCTCTACCTCTGTATATATACTCGTCAAGAAGTGTGCTCTACATGTTGGAATATGTCTACTGCATCTGTCCCAAAATAAATGCAATTTTGTCTATGACTATTCACCAGGACAAGCTCTTGTCCAGGTGCACAGCCAAAATAGTACATCAATGACTGCAGTTCAATTAGCTAGCTGTCATTATTGCCGTATTCCCATTTAGATTACCATCTCTTAATTATTTCCTCCTAGGATTAATTTTTTTAGGACAGCTCCTAGAATGAGTTGTCTCAGGGTCTGTAATGCTATGATATATAGATGCATTTTTGCCATTTTCTAGCTGTGATAATTAATACTCCCGCCAATCAAATCCTTTGACTTTTTGGCAAGCATTTTGACTTGCATGTAATTCAATATACTCCCTACGTCCTAGATAGAATTCAACTATCGCATTATGAGTACTAAAACAATTCTAAATTTGACCAAACTTGTACAAAAAATTACTAACACTTATGATAAATAAATACTATTAGATTAATTATGAAATATATTTTCATACTAACCTATTTGGAGACATAAATATTAGTAATTATTTTGTATAAATTTGATCAAAGTTGACATATTTGACTTTTTGAAAAAAACAAGAGTTGCATTGTTTTTGTGATGGAGGGAGTACTTGTCTAGTATCAACTAATTAGGAGAGGACTAGACTAGTTAATATATTTACACCAAGGTAAGTAAATAAACAACACTAAACTAACCATCCACCTTTATACCTGTCGACGATTTATGCCGAGCACGTCTGCCTGGGGATACCCCAGAGAGTAGAATTGTGGGGCTCGCCTAGTTCTGAGGAGTGATAGTACACGGACAACACAAAGATTTAGACAGGTTCGGGCCGCGAAAGAGTAATACCCTACGTCTTGTATGGTGGATTGTATTATCCATGTGGTTTGCCTGTTAGGCTTGAGTTGTAATTGTCTGAATTCTGATTGTCTAGAGGGGGGGGGGGTCCCTGCCTCGCCTTATATAATCCGGGAGACAGGGTTACAAGTCGGTTTGTGGAATCCTAGTCGTATACAATATGGAGAACTACAACAGAATACTTTGGGGAGTTTCCTTTCTGTATCCCACTAGTTTTACAGTCTGCTACGCCGTCTTGCACCATACCCGACTGGTTTGAATAGTCCTGATTGAACTCTCTCTTGACGAGTGGTTTAATCCTCCTGATAAGTGGCCCTAGGGTTCTAGTACCCACAAGCCCTGAGCATCTTGCGCCTTTGCTTCAGGTCTTGAACTGTAGCCAAGCCCAAGACGCTCAAGTCTTCTCTTGACGAGTAGTTCCATTGGAGTGCATCTACTGATGCACCCAATGGGTGTAGCCCCCGAGCCTCCGACTACTTTTAAAAGTAGTCGAAGGTTCAAAAGCTATCTTTTGTCTTCATCTTGAATAAATCAATGGAGTGCACCGAGTAGGTGCACCCATTGGGTGTAGCCCCCGAGCTTCGAGTAGTTTGTCTTGAAAAACTAGTCGAAGGTCTTTGAGTAGTTTCATTGGAGTAGTTTCTGAGCTTCGAGTAGTTTGTCTGAAAAACCAGTCGAAGGTCTTCGAATAGTTGGTCCGTAAATTTCGGAAAATCAAATCCCAGAATATCCGGTAGCAGCCCCGAGCTTTAAAACAAAATATCTTTGCTTTAAAGGTCAAGTAAATCTCCTAGAATCAATTGCAATCCGAAATCTCCAATAATCTTGCCAGCGTCAGTTGAGGAAAGTTATCCCGAAAAAAATAGGCGGGAAAATAGTGCACAGTAACCCTAACCAAGCGTTATATAGATCCAGCTGGCTTCGCAGATTAGAATCACTTCAGCATTTGCGTTCTCAACAGCCTCCAAGCACACTTGCTCCTTGAATCTTTGCCAAGCTCTGAGTGTTAGCCCCCGAGCCCAAATCCTCCTTAAGAGACTCCGAGCTTCAGGTCCTGCTTGGCATAGCCCCCGAGCCTTGAAAGAAATCATGTCGGGTCAAGGTGCTGGTTTGCGGAGGGGAGGAAAGAAGAAGTCTTTGATCTCTGAATCATCTGCAAGGCCAGAGTACACCACACCGCCGATGCCAGCCGTCGCCTGGAAGAAGTGCACGGCGAACTCCGACGATCTGGCGGTGTTAGTTGAGGAAGGTTTGATGCTAGACTCAGTCTCTCTTGAATGGAAATCTTGCTATAAGCAGCTCTTTCCTACTGAGAATAATCAAGAAATTCCCTTATTCATCTCTTTTTGTGAGCGAGGGGTTGGGTTGCCCATTTCCTCTTTCTTCAAAGAACTCCTTGATTTCTACGGTCTTCAACTTCATCGTCTTAACCCAAATGGGGTCCTAAACATTTCTGTTTTTGTCCACGCTTGTGAAACTTTTCTGGGTATCAAGCCCAGCCTTCCCCTATTCCAAACTTTGTTCCATATAAAACCACAACCTACCAATCAAAAGATTGAAGTAGTTGGAGGAGCGGGAATACAATTTCGCCAAAATATGAGGGCGAAATGGTTCGAGATGCCACTCATGGATTCCTGCGGTGCTTGGAAAACAAAATGGTTCACCATCGGTAAGTGTACTCGAATATCCTGTTTATTCAAATAAACTAGTCGTGAATCTCAATATAGTAATGTAATTGCATGTCTGTCGTGTTGATCACAGCAGGAAACCACTCATTGAGCTGCCCAGCCAAAGATGGGTGGTACCCAAGGAACCATACGAACTGGAACTCCCGGCCGACTGCAAAGGAAGCCGCGAGTGTACCCGCTCTGCTGAGGCGGGTACAAATCTTGAAGGAGGGAGGACTCACTGGAGTCGGAATCGCCTTCAGCTTCATGAAGCGAAGGATCCAGCCACTCCAGGAGCGCGTCCACCTGGGATTCCAGTACGAGGGCGACTCCGACCCCACCCGCGCTGTCCCTGAAGTCATCTCCGATGAGACAGTGATGATGAGGTTGAAGCGGATGTTTGCTGGTGTGCATGATAAACCAGTCATCGTAGGGGAATTGTCCAAGGACAATCCACTACCTCAGGTAATTTTTCTTGAATTTCTTTATTGAATCTGAATGTGTCTTGAAAAATATTGACACGAGTTGTATTTCTTCTGACTTGATTCAGGATCCATCAAAAGATATCATCAGTGCTGATGAGTGGGAAGCCCTGGCCCAAAGTTCTTCAGAGAAGACCATTAGCGACAAGGGCCAAGGAACGGCTGGTGAAGAAGTCGAGACCGTGGAGGACTCGGAGACTAGCGCGCCACCGCCAGTCATAACTGCAAGTAAGTGTCTTGATCACTTATGAGTAGTTACATTTTCTCTCCCATTTGTATGTAAATAAGTGTCTTGATCACTTCATGAAAGTAGGTTATGTTATTATTACTACCAATAAATGTGTTGATCACTTATACGCAGTAAGCTTGCAACCTTGGTGATCCATGTACTCATTGTTTGTAATTTTGCTTTATATAGCAGCTCCTAACTTCCCTGCGACTGTTAGAAGAAAAAGATCAACTTTGAGCAAGTCGAGGGATGCGGGTAACATTGTGCCCAGTGGAGAGCCTTCCAAGCGGATCAAGCTCTCTTCCAATCACAATGCCGCAAGGATCTTCGTCATCGAGTGCTTTGGCAAGCACGGTAGCTGGAAGTACTACAAGCTCGAGGCGATCCAATCCATCACTGAAACTCCAGTTCCGGCCTATGAAGTCTCCAGATGCACCAAAAGAGTAAGTACCCCTGATTCTTGGTATTGTCTTGTAGAAAATTTCCATTCTGTTCTGATGTAGACTTGTTTTTGATAGGACACCCAGCCAAACGTTCGTGCGGGTCATGCAGCAGGAGCAGAATATTGTTGAACAAGAAGCTGCAATTGAAGATGCAATGAAGGGTCCACCCCAACAAGCTGCGCCGACTACTCTGCCGAGTAGCAGTGTTGCAGAAGGCACAACCCAGCAATTGGTGGTTGATGAGGTGCAACAACAAGTCGCCACGGCTAAAGATGCTGAAGTAATTAATGTTACTGCCAATCTTTGAATTTCTTCTTGATCGCTGGAACGAACAATGCATTAGTATATTCTTCTATTTTTCTTGATTCGAGTACTTTTTGACTTCACAGGCTAGCACCGGTCTAGAAACAGAACAACTCGACCTGCTGCAGAACAACCCGAGGCTACTGAAGAACAGCCTGCATCAGCCAGAATTGGAGAAGGTCTTGCTGATGTAAGTAAATCTAACTGTGTACTCATGATATACACATTAGATTCTCATGTGTTAACAACAATAATCCATTTGTTTAGGTTGAAGTGAAAACCAGGACTGCCTTTGATGAAGCTGCTGAGCCGCGAAATCATCTCCAAATGGCATTGGTGAGTTCTTGAAGCTTTGATTCATTTATATGATCATAAATAGTATTGCTAATGTAGTTGAATGCACAGGCACTGATTGATCTGGTGGAGAAACCAGGGGATGCCAAACTTATCACCCGCATCCACAAACTTGAAGCTGACTTCACAAGTTCCTGTGAAGAACTCGAGAAGGTGCGGTGCAACACGAAGAAGAGATCCAGAAGCTGAAAGATCAACATGCTGAGGAAAAGAAGTGGTTGGAATCTCGTTCGACTGCCTTGGCCAAAGACAACTCTGGTAAGTATTCTTCGACTTGTTCATCACGTAGAGTAGTTAATAGTAACCACTCATCATCTTGAAAATATATGTTGTAGACTTGAAGAAGAAAATCGCTGAAGAAAAGAGCCAAACAACCAGCTGGTACAACTTCGCGCAGCGTCAAGCCGAAGAGATTAACCAATTAAAGGCCGCCCTTGAGAAGAAAAATGATGAATTCAGCAAAGAGCACCAGATCCGCGTGGACATGGAAAAGGAGATTGCTGGATCTCTGAGGACTGCTCAATTGAAGCAACAAGAAGTGAACAACTTTCTAGATGAAAGAAAACAAATTGAAGACGCCGTTGAACCCATACTCGAGTTGCTGGTTCCTGAAGTTGCAGAACAAGGCAATCTGTATCTGCTAGATCGTCTGCGACAAGTGCCGGAGCTAATCGGGGATTTTTGTAAATCCACCCTGAAAGATTGCACAAACAAGTTGCTGGCGCTTTTCAAAGCACATAACCCAGCGGCCAAAATGGACTTGAAGTACTTGCCGGCTGGAACAACTGATGTACAATATGAAGCTCTTGTAGCAGAAACAGAGCCTTTAGCAGAAGAATTTGTAAACTCTTTAGAGTAGCCTTGTCTTCTGTAATGAATAAAGTCCATTCGAGTTGAAAATGTATCTTTGGCTTTGAATAATTCTTGATTTGATACTTTTGTCTTGAACAAAGTTCTTTGATTTGAATATAAGTCATTGTCTTGAACAAATCTGTTTGATCATGCGTAATCTTTAGCCAATCTGTATAAACTCGAATAGTTGTGTCATGAACACAAAGTTTCTATGTTGAGATGCCAATGAAATCCCGGTCATGTGTAGACCTGATAGGCCAATGAAATCCTGGTCATGTGTAGACATAAACAAGTCGCTGAAAGGACTCGAGTGGTTGCATGATGCAGAGCCATAATAAGGAGTCACGACATGGACTCGAGCGGTTGCTGATGCAGAGCCAAAATATGGAGTCTGATGTAGTCGGCGCAAGACACAGAGCAGAATCTCCATAAAGTATCAAAAGCTTTGAGACTAACAGCAACCATGTGTAGGCTGGTGTAGCTCAACCAAATCTTCTGAGGCTTGGTGCCACTTTTTGATAAAGCAGTCCTGGCATCTTTTGACTAGTTGTGCCATAAACACAGAATGGTTGCTGATGCAGAGCCAAAATATTGAGTCACTAAATAGACTCGAGTGGTTGCTGATGCAGAGCCAAAATATTGAGTCATTAAATAGACTCGAGTGGTTGCTGATGCAGAGCCGAAATAGAGTCACTAAATAGACTCGAGTGGTTGCTGATGCAGAGCCAAAATATTGAGTCACTAAATAGACTCGAGTGGTTGCTGATGCAGAGCCGAAATATTGAGTCATTAAATAGACTCGAGTGGTTGCTGATGCAGAGCCATGGAGTCTGATGTAGTCGGCGCAAGACACAGAGCAGACCATCCATTGAATATCAAAAGATATGAGACTAACAACAACCATGTGTAGGCTGGTGTAGCTCAACCAGGTAGACTCGAGTGGTTGCTGATGCAGAGCCGAAATATTGAGTCATTAAATAGACTCGAGTGGTTGCTGATGCAGAGCCGAAATATTGAGTCATTAAATAGACTCGAGTGGTTGCTGATGCAGAGCCGAAATATTGAGTCATTAAATAGACTCGAGTGGTTGCTGATGCAGAGCCGAAATATTGAGTCATTAAATAGACTCGAGTGGTTGCTGATGCAGAGCCGAAATATTGAGTCATTAAATAGACTCGAGTGGTTGCTGATGCAGAGCCGAAATATTGAGTCATTAAATAGACTCGAGTGGTTGCTGATGCAGAGCCGAAATATTGAGTCATTAAATAGACTCGAGTGGTTGCTGATGCAGAGCCGAAATATTGAGTCATTAAATAGACTCGAGTGGTTGCTGATGCAGAGCCGAAATATTGAGTCATTAAATAGACTCGAGTGGTTGCTGATGCAGAGCCGAAATATTGAGTCATTAAATAGACTCGAGTGGTTGCTGATGCAGAGCCGAAATATTGAGTCATTAAATAGACTCGAGTGGTTGCTGATGCAGAGCCGAAATATTGAGTCATTAAATAGACTCGAGTGGTTGCTGATGCAGAGCCGAAATATTGAGTCATTAAATAGACTCGAGTGGTTGCTGATGCAGAGCCGAAATATTGAGTCATTAAATAGACTCGAGTGGTTGCTGATGCAGAGCCGAAATATTGAGTCATTAAATAGACTCGAGTGGTTGCTGATGCAGAGCCGAAATATTGAGTCATTAAATAGACTCGAGTGGTTGCTGATGCAGAGCCGAAATATTGAGTCATTAAATAGACTCGAGTGGTTGCTGATGCAGAGCCGAAATATTGAGTCATTAAATAGACTCGAGTGGTTGCTGATGCAGAGCCGAAATATTGAGTCATTAAATAGACTCGAGTGGTTGCTGATGCAGAGCCGAAATATTGAGTCATTAAATAGACTCGAGTGGTTGCTGATGCAGAGCCGAAATATTGAGTCATTAAATAGACTCGAGTGGTTGCTGATGCAGAGCCGAAATATTGAGTCATTAAATAGACTCGAGTGGTTGCTGATGCAGAGCCGAAATATTGAGTCATTAAATAGACTCGAGTGGTTGCTGATGCAGAGCCGAAATATTGAGTCATTAAATAGACTCGAGTGGTTGCTGATGCAGAGCCGAAATATTGAGTCATTAAATAGACTCGAGTGGTTGCTGATGCAGAGCCGAAATATTGAGTCATTAAATAGACTCGAGTGGTTGCTGATGCAGAGCCGAAATATTGAGTCATTAAATAGACTCGAGTGGTTGCTGATGCAGAGCCGAAATATTGAGTCATTAAATAGACTCGAGTGGTTGCTGATGCAGAGCCGAAATATTGAGTCATTAAATAGACTCGAGTGGTTGCT
The DNA here is from genome assembly GCA_900205405.1 of Echinochloa crus-galli. Lineage (NCBI taxonomy): Eukaryota > Viridiplantae > Streptophyta > Magnoliopsida > Poales > Poaceae > Echinochloa > Echinochloa crus-galli. The sequence continues at coordinate 416,247 of OAMR01000762.1, read as the reverse complement.
GATGCAGAGCCGAAATATTGAGTCATTAAATAGACTCGAGTGGTTGCTGATGCAGAGCCGAAATATTGAGTCATTAAATAGACTCGAGTGGTTGCTGATGCAGAGCCGAAATATTGAGTCATTAAATAGACTCGAGTGGTTGCTGATGCAGAGCCGAAATATTGAGTCATTAAATAGACTCGAGTGGTTGCTGATGCAGAGCCGAAATATTGAGTCATTAAATAGACTCGAGTGGTTGCTGATGCAGAGCCGAAATATTGAGTCATTAAATAGACTCGAGTGGTTGCTGATGCAGAGCCGAAATATTGAGTCATTAAATAGACTCGAGTGGTTGCTGATGCAGAGCCGAAATATTGAGTCATTAAATAGACTCGAGTGGTTGCTGATGCAGAGCCGAAATATTGAGTCATTAAATAGACTCGAGTGGTTGCTGATGCAGAGCCGAAATATTGAGTCATTAAATAGACTCGAGTGGTTGCTGATGCAGAGCCGAAATATTGAGTCATTAAATAGACTCGAGTGGTTGCTGATGCAGAGCCGAAATATTGAGTCATTAAATAGACTCGAGTGGTTGCTGATGCAGAGCCGAAATATTGAGTCATTAAATAGACTCGAGTGGTTGCTGATGCAGAGCCGAAATATTGAGTCATTAAATAGACTCGAGTGGTTGCTGATGCAGAGCCGAAATATTGAGTCATTAAATAGACTCGAGTGGTTGCTGATGCAGAGCCGAAATATTGAGTCATTAAATAGACTCGAGTGGTTGCTGATGCAGAGCCGAAATATTGAGTCATTAAATAGACTCGAGTGGTTGCTGATGCAGAGCCGAAATATTGAGTCATTAAATAGACTCGAGTGGTTGCTGATGCAGAGCCGAAATATTGAGTCATTAAATAGACTCGAGTGGTTGCTGATGCAGAGCCGAAATATTGAGTCATTAAATAGACTCGAGTGGTTGCTGATGCAGAGCCGAAATATTGAGTCATTAAATAGACTCGAGTGGTTGCTGATGCAGAGCCGAAATATTGAGTCATTAAATAGACTCGAGTGGTTGCTGATGCAGAGCCGAAATATTGAGTCATTAAATAGACTCGAGTGGTTGCTGATGCAGAGCCGAAATATTGAGTCATTAAATAGACTCGAGTGGTTGCTGATGCAGAGCCGAAATATTGAGTCATTAAATAGACTCGAGTGGTTGCTGATGCAGAGCCGAAATATTGAGTCATTAAATAGACTCGAGTGGTTGCTGATGCAGAGCCGAAATATTGAGTCATTAAATAGACTCGAGTGGTTGCTGATGCAGAGCCGAAATATTGAGTCATTAAATAGACTCGAGTGGTTGCTGATGCAGAGCCGAAATATTGAGTCATTAAATAGACTCGAGTGGTTGCTGATGCAGAGCCGAAATATTGAGTCATTAAATAGACTCGAGTGGTTGCTGATGCAGAGCCGAAATATTGAGTCATTAAATAGACTCGAGTGGTTGCTGATGCAGAGCCGAAATATTGAGTCATTAAATAGACTCGAGTGGTTGCTGATGCAGAGCCGAAATATTGAGTCATTAAATAGACTCGAGTGGTTGCTGATGCAGAGCCGAAATATTGAGTCATTAAATAGACTCGAGTGGTTGCTGATGCAGAGCCATGGAGTCTGATGTAGTTGGCGCAAGACACAGATCCAAACATCCATTGAATATCAAAAGATTTGAGACTAACAACAACCATGTGTAGGCTGGTGTAGCTCAACCAGGTCTTCTGAGGCTTGGTGCCACTTTTTGATAAAGCAGTCCTGGCATCTTTTGACTAGTTGTGCCATAAACACAGAATGGTTGCTGATGCAGAGCCAAAATATTGAGTCACTAAATAGACTCGAGTGGTTGCTGATGCAGAGCCGAAATATTGAGTCAGTAAATAGACTCGAGTGGTTGCTGATGCAGAGCCATGGAGTCTGATGTAGTTGGCGCAAGACACAGATCCAAACATCCATTGAATATCAAAAGATTTGAGACTAACAACAACCATGTGTAGGCTGGTGTAGCTCAACCAGGTCTTCTGAGGCTTGGTGCCACTTTTTGATAAAGCAATCCTGGCATCTTTCGAGTAGTTGTGTCATGAACACAGAATTTTCAGTTGAGAAGGCTGAATAATTGAAGTGTAACTTTATTGATCTCTTGATAATCAAAAAAGGTACATGAGATGTTTCTAAAACCCAATGTTACGGCTAGAACTTCCTAAGATGTTCAATGTTCCATATATTTGGTAATTCCTCGCCTTCTTGAGTTTGTAGGCGGTATGTTCCAGCCCCGATGACTTGTTTGATAAGGAATGGTCCTTCCCATCGAGACATGAGTTTGTGCAAGCTGTCAGTCTTCTGTATGCGCCGTAGCACCAAATCCCCTATGACAAAGGAACGAGACTGGACGAAGCGTTGATGATAGCGACGCAGGCCTTCAAGGTAACGGGTGTTCTGAATGAGCGCCGCTACTCGAGCCTCTTCGACGCCGTCGATATCTTGAAATCGTTCTTGCTGAGCGACTTGTACATCGTAGTTTTCTAGTCGCGGAGAATTCCAAAGTAGATCAGCTGGTAGAACTGCTTCAGAGTCGTAGACTAGAAAATAAGGAATCTGCCCAGTTGCTCGACTTGTCTGTGTGCGAAGCCCCCAGAGTACCGCTGGCAGTTCCTGAGCCCATTTGCCGTCATACTTCTTGAGAGGTTCATATAGTCTGGGCTTTAAACCTTGCAGTAATAAGCCATTAGCTTTCTCGACTTGTCTGTTAGCGCGTGGATGAGCAACCGAAGCGTAATGTATCTCAATTGAATACTGGCTGCAATAGTCTTGAAACGCGCCACTTGTGAAAACTGATCCCAAGTCTGTAATGATCTCATGAGGTATGTCGAATCGCTGAATGATCCCATCGAAGAACTTGATTAAATTATCAACTCGTGCGTTTACCAGAGGCTGTGCTTCAATCTACTTTGTGAATTTGTCAATTGCCACAATCAACCACTCAAAACAACCCGGAGCCTTAGCTAGGGGACCAATTAAATCAAGACCCCAACAAGCGAAAGACGAGGATAGTGGAATCATGCGGAGTTCATGCGCGGGTACGTGAGCTTGACGAGCGAAAAATTGGCAACCTTGACATCGCCTGACAATATCTTCAGCATCTTTTTTCGCCGATGACCAGAAAAACCCTGCTCTGTAGGCCTTTCCAACTAGAGTGCGCGAAGCAGCATGGTTGCCACAAACGCCACTATGAATTTCTTCAAGTAATGCTTTGCCTTGATCAGCTGTAATACACTTCATCAAGACGTTGGCAGATGCCCCACGCCGATAGAGTGTGTTATTGACTACCACATAACGTGCAGCCCTGCGCCTGATACGAACTTGTTCACTTTCTTCTTTTGGTAATGTATGATATCGGAAGTACTCGAGGAATGGAGTCATCTAGTCGGTGTCGATAATCATGACCTGGAGGTTAGGTCGTGGTTGAGCTGAAGTAGTATCTTCAAGGACTGGTTCATTGATAGACGGACGATGTAACTCGTGAACAAAGATTTCTGCTGGAACGTCTGCTCTTTGTGAGCCCAATTTGGATAAGGCATCAGCAGCTACATTGTAGTCACGGACGACATGATGAAATTCCAATCCGAGGAAGTGACGTTCGAGCTTGCGAACCTCCTTGATATACGCATCCATTGTTTCTTTGGTAGCATCCCAATCCTTGTTGACTTGATTTATGGCTACTGTCGAGCCTCCATATACATAGAGACGCTTGATTCCGAGTGAAGTCGCCAAACGAAGGCCGTGTAATATAGCTTCATACTCGGCTTCATTGTTGGTAACTTGAAATAAAATTTGTAGAACATACTTGAGTTGTTCACCTTTAGGAGAAATCAGTAACACTCCTGCGCCAACACCTTCCAGCTTCAACGATCTGTCGAAGTACATGACCCAGTGTTCTGGGCGAGTAGTTGTTCTGGAATATTGGGTTTCCAACCACTAGACTGTGAAGTCAGCCAAGGCCTGAGACTTGATTGCTATTTGTGGAGCAAAAGTAAGATCATATGCAGCAATTTCTACTTTCCATTTGCTTATTCGTCCAGTTGCATTAGGATTATCAAAGATTTCACCCAGGGGAAATTTAGTCACAACAGTAATTGGATATGCTTGAAAATAATGTCGTAACTTCCTGGAAGTGATGAATACCACATAAAGGAGCTTCTGGACTTGAGGGTAGCGGATCATGGATTCAGAAAGCACCTCGCTGATATAATTAACCGGCCGTTGTACTGGAAATACATGGCCTTCTTCCTTTCGTTCCACCACAATGACTGTGCTGACTATGTGTGTAGTAGCCGCAATATATAACAGCAATTGATCATTTTTAACGGGAGCGACAAGTACTGGAGCAGTAGATAAATATACCTTGAGTTGTTCAAAGGCTTGATTAGCTTCCTCTGTCCAGATAAACTTGTCTTGTTTCTTGAGTAGTTTAAAGAAAGGGAGACCCTTTTCTCCAAGTCTTGAGATGAATCTGTTGAATGCCGCAATGCACCCTATGAGTTTCTGAACTTCCTTGATGCTTGAAGGAGCCTTCATATTGAGGATAGTTGTGATCTTGGCAGGATTCGCTTCAATGCCACGTTGACTGACGATGAACCCGAGTAGTTTACCAGCAGGGACACCGAAGACACATTTGGTTGGATTGAGCTTCCAACGATACGTTCTAAGGTTGTCAAACGTTTCTTGTAAGTCGGCAATGAAATTTTCTGGATCCCTTGTCTTGACGACCACATCATCAACATATGCCTCTACATTTGCCCCAATTTGAGAAGAAAGACAATTCTGTATGGCTCGTTGATATGTGGCTCCAGCGTTCTTCAATCCGAATGACATAGTTGTGTAGCAAAATGCCCCAAAAGGTGTGATGAAGGAGGTCTTGATCTGATCATCCTTGTTCAGGGCTATCTGATGATAACCTGAGTAGCAGTCGAGGAAACAGAGTAGTGCGCACCCAGCCGTGGAGTCCACGACTTGATCAATGCGCGGTAGACCCATAGGGTCTAGAGGACAATTCTTGTTGAGGTCTGTATAATCAACACACATGCGCCACTCATTGTTGTTCTTCTTTCAGACCAGGACTAGATTAGCCAGCCACTCGGGATGAAATACTTCTTTGATGAAGCCCGCTGCGAGTAGTTTGGCTATCTCAGCCTTGATTGCGTTGCGTCGTTCTTGGTCGAAATGTCGTAGTCGTTGTCTTTTTGGCTTTGCATCCTTCTTGACATTGAGGTTGTGCTCGGCAAGCTCCCTAGGAACACCAGGCATATCAGATGGTTTCCATGCAAATATATCTTTATTATCATGAAGGAACTTGACGAGCGCGTTTTCCTATTT
>OAMR01000762.1:374654-397648 GCA_900205405.1 Echinochloa crus-galli | reverse complement strand
ACACACATGTTTGCACATGATGGATTCTCCGATCTGTAGGAGAGTGACAGATTACTCTGTGGGTGGGATGACAGATACAGTGAGGAGGTTGAGGAGGACTAGTCCACTTGGTGTGGATAGGACAGCCACTGACTATAGATTTTGGACTCTTTTTCAGCAGGATTTCTATGCCACAGCTATTATGAAGAAGACCAAGATCACATCAGATGCACAGTACATTGACTGGGAATACATGAGCAAACAAGACAATCCTGTGTTCAATGAAATCATCAGAGTGTGTTCAGAAAAGAGAATCAAGCATCTCATGGGTTTCAAGCATAATTGGAACAAGGAAGTCATTGCTCAATTCTATGCTACTGTGTTCTTCGGTTATTATGAGGAGAATGGTGTACAAGAAAGAGCCATGCATTGGATGACAGAGGTACAGCGCTTTCATGTCACTTTTTCGGACTTTGCTTCTATTCTTAGTGTTGGACATGAAAGTGATGACACAGTTAGGATACACGACCGAGGGGTTATGGAACCATCTGAGATTAAGTTCATGTATCCTAGAGATCAAAATGGCAGTTGGGGGAAAGTGAGTGGTCTCTACACATATTATGGAACTCTTTATAGACTGCTTAGAAAGACACTCACTCCTAGAGACGGCAACACCTCAGATATCTCACTTTATATGAGAAACTTGATGTACTATCTGAGGATTGGTGAGGAGACACCTCCCTTTAGTGTTGCTGATTTCATTTGGCATGAGATCAAGAGTATTTCTGAGAGCCCTCAGAAGATTTGTGCCTTCAGTCCATTCATCATGTTTATTATTGAGAGGGTCACAAGTCTGAAGATCAAAAAGGATACCCCACACAAGCCACTTCGTCCTCCTGTTCCTCATAAGTTTAGGGTGCCTTCTCCTCCACCAGCAGACACAGATGCAGCAGCCGAAGGAGCTCCATCTCAGCAGCAGCAGCACAGCCAGCAGCTGCAGGCCAGAACCGGTCTGACCGGTTCTCCAAACCGGTCTGACCGGTTTGGGCCTGGCAGCAGTTCATATCCCGAGCAAAGGACTTCTCCTATTCGGAAATTCATATCCATGTTCACAGGCATTTGCAAAAGTAATAGGGATGTCCAAGTGAATCTTAGACAGCAGAGGATTGAGGCCAAGAAGACTCGAGATGCAATCAAGAGACTACACACAGCATTGAGTCCAAATGATCCACCATCACCTGTCTCACCTCCTCTTGAGTTGCCTGAGATTCCCCCGCTTCGAGACATCATGACCGATCACATGAATGCAGGTTATTTTGAGGAGTATGGTGACATCTTTGGATATGGACATGTTGGGTCGAGCTCACAGCCTCCGCCACCGCCTTCACAGTCAGTTGGTGCTCCAGGGACCATGCCCTACATGCCTACTTCAGAGGGTGACTTGTTTGGTTCTTCGTTTGGTTTTGCACCTCCAGGACCATCTTATGCCGCTGCTACACTCCCGTCCTCGTCATATGCATATGGTGGCACCGGTTCGTCTATGGCAGGAGTTCAATTCTCGAGTGCACCGTCTCCATCTCCCGGGGACTTTGCTTCACAGGCTGCAGCTTCTATATTTGGATCCACTTCTGCTCCTAGTCATGGTATGTCTAGCACATCTTTATCTTAATCCCATGGCTAGCACATCCGAATCACTCCACATTATCACACATACACATTCATTTGAGTGAAGGTTTTCATTGGACCACTTCTTCTTCATCAGATGATCATAGCCCGACCTTCTAGCGACGAAGGAGATTGGATATATGATGGGAGCGTGACTACAAGCTTCTCCAGGCCCTTTATGGATGATTGATGACAAAGGGGGAGAAGAATGGATTAAAGCCTATTTCTAGTTGATCTTGTAGTCATGTCATTTTTGGATGTAATAAATTCATACTTTATCTATTCGTGGACTTGAGAAGTTGTAATGTGTGCTACTCTGTTTGTTGAACCTATTTATGTATTCTAAGTGACAATTTGCTAGTGTGTTACATGTATTGGTTGATGCAATGTTGTTTCACACATGCTTGCTGTCGGGGTGAAACCGGTCTGACCGGTTTCCCAAACCGGTCTGACCGGTTTGGCCCGTGACAGCAAGCATGTGCTTCTCTTGTTTTATTGAGTGCTATACATGTCATATGCATCACACATTGTTTATTGTGTCACACACACACCTTGTTGCACATGTTGGATGCTAATATATAGGGGGAGCTCTCACTTTTATTGGTTGAATGTGCAATTGGCATTTGAGGCCGAATTTTGAAATTCTATTCAAAGCACATATTGAGGGGGAGCTCACCATATATCTTAGTCATCTAGAGCTTAAATTTTATATCTTTTGTAAGCTTTAATCATGTTGTCATCAATCACCAAAAAGGGGGAGATTGAAAGTGCATCTAGGCACTTATATGTTTTGGTGATTTTGGATGACAACATGATTAGTCATCTAACTTGTTTGCTTAAGTATATGAGCATATGAGCAGGTTTCTATTCTTATGGATATTCAAGGAATATGGTTGTGGAAGAATATAAGCTCATTATTGGTATAAAAGACATAAGAGCAAACAAGTGGTAATCATCCCATGCAACTAAGTAATACAATGACAAGTGATTTGAAATGACAAATGAGACAAGGACTTGAGCATATTAATTGGTCTCACTTGATAAGATACTTGTCAAAGGTTTTGGGATAAATTATTTGAAGAAATTAGGATCTCTTTGTGCTTGTTCCATGGCAATGGTTATATTCAAGGTTCCTAACAAGGTGAAGGGCAAGTTGGTCTTGTAGCCAAGGGACTTTGTTTGTGAAAAAGTCTTACATTATAGTTTGGTTTCTATACGTCGATCGAGTCATATCAAGTGAAGCAATGCGAAGCATCTAATCTTTATTGATCATATAGTATAATGGCTTATGAATTGTTTCATACAATGGAAATTCTAAGCCATTGGCTCAAGATTGGATTTGCTCAAGCAAGATAAAGAAGTTGAAGCCCTCAAGTTGAAAAAGATCAAGTATGGCAACAATTAAGACATAGAAGCTCAAGTGGTAGATTCTATTTATTGTTTTTATCTTGAGTTTAGGAATGTCGTACTATCAAGAGGGATGCAACATTAGTTGTCTTGATAACACCAAAAAGTGCTCAATAGATCAACCCATGTGAGATAGCCTCTTGAGAGAAGTCCTTTAGGGACTTAGTGTGCTGAGTGGACCCAAACCGGTCTGACCGGTTTGGGTAAGCGGTCTGACCGCTTTTGGGATCATGTGAGCTGAGCCGACCCAAACCGGTCTGACCGGTTTGGGAAACCGGTCTGACCAGTTTGGGGCTCTGACAGTTGTAACGGCTAGTATGGTTTGTAAACCGGTCTGACCGGTTTGGGAATCCGGTCTGACCGGTTTCCAACGGCTAGTTTGTATTGTGTGGGGTATTTATACCCCATACCCCTCTCCTTTGAGGGGTGCTGGTTCATTTGCCTTTGTGGCTCGTCCCTAGCCTTCCCAAGCACTAGCAAGCTCTCCCCAAACCTCTCTTTGTGAGAGTCGATTGATTTTGATCATATCTTTGGATTTGGGTTGAGGGATGTATGTGTTGTGAGCAATAGAAAGATTGAGTGAGCAATCAACACCATATCCATAGTCTTGAGCACTTCCGGTGAAGTCTAGCATGGGGTGGAATCATTTGTTACTCTTGGAGGTGAAGCCTCCTAGACGGCTAGGCGTCGCCGGTGAGTTACCGTGTTTGTGGTAAGCCGCGGATCGTTTGTATAGGCTGGACTTGCCTCCTTTGTGGAAAAGGTCCAAAAGCTAGTGGAACCCGAGGAAAGTGGCTTGGAGTGAATAAGCCCGCCTTTCGTAGGCCCCTCAACGGAGACTAGGATTCATCGTGTCTTTGTGACAGCCTTAGTGGCAGCGGTGAACTCCGAACTTCGGGAAACAAATCTTTGTGTCTCTTGTTGTTTTCACAAGTTCACATTCTAGCATTTATATTCGCTTCCGCATCGATCTACTTGGGTGTGCTCTACTTGTGTGCAGGGACTAGGTGGACTTGCTAGTTTCATATACAAGAGCTCATCACAGTTTGGTTTGTGCTAGAACTCGTAGAGGGGGTTAATTTACATAGTTGGTTTTCTCTGTTGGAAAACCGGTCTGACCGCTTTGGCAAAGCGGTCTGACCGCTTTTCTTGAAAGCGGTCTGACCGGTTTTGGAAACCGGTCTGACCGGTTTCTGGACTGACTTTGTGAAAAAGTTTGTAATTTGCAGATTCACCTATTCACCGCCCCCCTCTAGGTGACATCAAGGTCCTTTCACCATGGCGTCGATAGTGGACGTGATTGTCCGTGTGTGACGGGTCGTGACCCCGTCCTTGACTGTGATTGGGGTTGCGGGGTGGATCTTGTCCTCATCCGCAATTGGGATTAGATGCTTGTGGGGCATCATGTTGTGACACTGGTTCTTGATCTGCAGGAATAGGGCCATGGAGCTGATCGAACTCGTTTTGGCGACGAATTTCAGCTGCGATGCGACTTGCTCTGTTTGCCTCAATTTGCGCACGAGCATCGCGACTGCCATTGATTGTATGACGAAGATCGTCGTCTGGAGGATTGTTGGCTCCATTAGCTCCCTGGTGAGTGACTGATGTACCACGTATTACGAGTTGCCCTGTTGGACCACGTGGCACATGACTTGGATGAGGTGATGATACGGTACGACTGGTTTGCGGCCTCTGGTCAGGAACGCGCTGAGTTGTTGCCGGTCCACCATTGATGTTGTTGCGAGCTGTTTCTAGCAATGCGAGGACATGTTGTAGCTGTGGTGTATTGGGTATAGACTTCACTATCTCCGCAACCATTGATAAGTTTGCTGGAGCATCAGGTAGAACGGGATGATTACCCACCATTTGAAAATCACGGTCCAGATTGCGTGTGGCCGAAGCGTGCATTGCAGCATTGGCGCGTCGTTGCCTACGCTTAATGTTCCTTGATTGCCTTGCAGTCCTTTCCTGGTCGTTTTCTCCGTTTAGTGTATTTTCTTCATCAGAGATGTCTGCCAGGAGCCCGCGATCATACTGACCACCCTGTCCTCGCGCACCTGCCATGTAGACTTGTCTACTGGGATCAGACAGGCACGATAATTCCAGGGTAGGGGCACTCGAGTGGTTGCCCCCAATTGATCCGTGAGAAGAAGTGAGCGAAGCAGTCAAACCGTCATGATAAGGCAATTCTTCCAATACGGCTGCGCTCAGTCTTGAGTTGTTGTCTTGATTGATATCGGAAGGAATTGCGCCAGGCCAGTGAACAAGGAGTCCTCCTGGTGAGCTAGTCACAACAAGTCCCGAAGGTATTCGAACGAGAGGTTCGACTAGTTTGAAACTGGTCTTAAAGTACGCGCTCTGGCTCAAGCGCGCAATGTTGTCTGGGGAGTTGCTCAGTTGAATCGTGAAGTCATCATCATTGTCATCTGATGGCCCGGAGGCCTGCACAGAGTCTTTGCAATAAGTCACGATCTGGCTGAGTTCTTGTTCTTCAGAATTCCCCTGTTTCGTAGCGTACATCTGCTGATATACTGTCGCAGTGTTGGAGAGTCCGAAAGGGAGTCGGGCAAGGGGGTTGTCCGATGGCGTAGCCGACTCGGAGTTCCCAGCTCTTTCCATAACTGGAAAAGAGTTGTACCCGGCCTCGACTTGTGGAGTCCCAATCAGAGTCGAAGTCGGATTCAACTTTGAAGTAGATTCCATGGAAGTCGCCGAGAGTTGGTTCTCGGCGTAATCCTGAAGTGATGTTGATGGAGACGTCATCATCGAGTAGGGCCCCGGCTGATCTGCCAGGAACGACTCGAAGCCAAGCTTGCCGTCAGAGACGAAGGTCCACGAGCTAGTGACGAAAGTCGCGCCTTGCTCGACGCCGACGGCTCTGAAAGTGCATCCTATCGCGCCTGCCGGTGAACTTTGACGAGCTTGCCCCACGGTGGGCGCCAAGTGTCGACGATTTATGTCGAGCACGTCTGCCTGGGGATACCCCAGAGAGTAGAATTGTGGGGCTCGCCTAGTTCTGAGGAGCGATAGTACACGAACAACACAAAGATTTAGACAGGTTCGGGCCGCGAAAGCATAATACCCTATGTCCCGTATGGTGGATTGTATTATCTGTGTGGTTTGCCTGTTAGGCTTGAGTTGTAATTGTCTGAATTCCAATTGTCTAGAGGGGGGTCCCTGCCTCGCCTTATATAATCCGGGAGACAGGGTTACAAGTCGATTTGTGGAATCCTAGTCGTATACAACATGGAGAACTACAACAGAATACTTTGGGGAGTTTCCTTTCTGTATCCGACTAGTTTTACAGTCTGCTACGCCGTCTTGCACCATAGCCGACTGGTTTGAATAGTCCTGATTGAAATCTCTCTTGACGAGTGGTTTAATCCTCCTGATAAGTGGCCCTAGGGTTCTAGTACCCACAGTACCATTGTCATAGCGCTTCCTAAAGGCAGGTCTAACATATATTAGTGTCGGTGTTAGGATTGGTCACCGTAACCGCGACTAGTAAATGCGCTATAAATCCATCTCTCGATGGTTGATGCTAGAGCTAATGCAGTGACACAAGGGTTTATCCTGGTTCCGGCCACGCGGTCGTACGTCTAGCAAGGTGTGCGAGCGCATTGTATTATCTAGCACCGGGGTGCTTGCAGAGGGGGGCTACAAGCATGGCGGGAGAGGAGTGTAGGACTCCAAGTCCTAGAGCTAGGGTGTTTGAGAGTGCGAATGCAAATGCTGTGTGTATGCAAATGAGTTGGTTCCGTTGCCCTGGCCGGGCGTCCACCTCCCCCTTTTATAGGCCAAGGAGGATTGGTTTACAAGGACGACCTATAGTGGGATCTACGGGCGCGCGATACTGGAGAGCATGGCACCGGGTGTGTCGTCGTCCTTGCGAATCCTCACGCCTGGCATGGATTTATGGCTTGGCCTGGCTTCTACGGGCGGCGTGGCGGCCCCTGTGCTTGTCCGGGAGCGGCTTCGAGTCGTGGTCTTGGCAGTAGTCTTCGCCGGGCCGTCATTCGTACACCGGCTCGAGGGTGTGCCTATGCCCGCTCAAGGGGGCTCGCCCTGGGCGATGGACAGGATCAGGTGGCACAGTGGCGTGGACTGCACGAGGCAGGGAATGGTCGCACAGTGCCGGGGTAGGCAGCACAGTGGCCGGAGTTGATGGTGCTGACCAGCGTTTGCACCGGGTCGTCATTCGGACGCCCGCTCGAGGGTGGCTTCGTGCCTGTTCGAGGGTTTGGCTTGAGAGGGTAGTACGGGAGTGGTTAGCACAGGGGGGCGGAATGACCGTGGCCTGCCCACACAAGGCTCCGCGGGCCCTCACAGTGGCCGACATGGCTGCTCAGCGACCGGAGTTGACGGAGAAGACCTAGCGCTGCGGGGACTGTGCGACGGCGTCGGCTGACGCCCGTGTTAGGTCGCCGCCGTACACCGATTCGAGGGCGTCCCCATGCCTGCTCGAGGGCCTCGTCGCAGGGGAAGGACGGGAGCTGGCAGCATAGTACTGCGGAATGACGCCGGCCTGTTTGCACAGTTGTAGGGTCGAGATGGCGGACTAGAGGGGGGTGAATAGTCCTTTCTAAAAACTTATCGCACCGGCTAACCGAAACAAATACGGAATTAAAACTATCGGTCTAGCCAAAACTTCACCCCTCTATCTATGTTCACTAGCACCTTACAAAAGATCCTAAACAAGCAAATAAGGTACCGACCTAACGTGAGCTCACCTAATTGATTCTATGAGCAAGGTCACACAAACCTATGCCACTAGTACTTCACACACCGGGGAGCTACTACACAACTAGCAATGCACAATGGACAAGACTACACAAGTCTAATCCAAAGACTCAATTTACTTAGCTACCCAAACTAAGCAAATAGACTAATTAAGCTACACAAGCTAATTAGTCACAAGATCACTACTTCTAGCTACACAAGCAAGAAATTAATTAGGAAGCTACACAAGCCAACTAGTTATGAGAGCAAAAAAACAAGCACAGGATATGTGAGGAAGTAAATGCAATGCTTGTGTTTAGGAAATGCAAACCACCGAGAAGAGTAGACAAGTTGACACGGTGATTTTTATCCCGAGGTTCACTTGTTTGCCACTAAGCTAATCCTCGTTGTGTCGACCAACACTTCGATGGTTCTTGGGCAAGGCTCTCAAGCCGCTAGCCACTCTCGGACACACCAAGACACCACTCGCAAGTATGGTAACTCAATGACACGCTCCACTAGAGTTGCTCTTCGCGATCCCCGCGGGGTGAGCACAATCCCCCTCACAAATCCTTCTCCGGAGCACCGCACAATCTCCTTGCGTGCTTCAACAGAGCCTCAATCCACCAAGCCATCTAGGAGGTGGCAACCTCCAAGAGTAACAAGCAAACCGACTTGCAACACGAACACCTAGTGCCACTCGATGCAATCTCTCAAAGCAATGCACTAGATTCGCACTCACTCGCAATGGATTCGCAATCTCGCATGAAGAAGTGAGTTAGTGGACTCCCAAGGCAAGAACAACCATGGGAAACACATTCCCAAGGTGCTCAACTCCCTCCTAGCCCTGAGCACCCTCCTATTTATAGAGAGGGATGAAAAACTAGCCGTTATACTCCTTTTTTCGAGCTCCAACGGCTACCACGGACTGTCTGCCCCACTGGTCCGGACTGTCCGCCATTCAAAAAACAGCCATTACACTCATTTTTCGAGTTCCAGTGGCTACCGCGGACAGTCCGCCATTTTTTAGCGGACTGTCTGGCACCCCTGGACTGTCTGCCATTTTTTTCGCGGACTGTCCGTCACTCCATTTCAGCAGAGCCGGCACTCGGTAAAACGCCCATAACTTCTCCGATGTCCAAATTAGGTGATCTTGGACTCTATGGAAAGCTCATTCAGAGGGCTATCCAACCCAACTGAATTCTTGACCCAAAACACTTTGGATCAAAGCAGAATTGCAAACCAAGATCATATTAAGCCATAACCATCATCCAAACTTCAACCCCTTTGCAAATGTGCCAACTCCATAAGTGTACCATCTTATGTGTGAGTGAGTTAACATTTTCATAAACATTTATAAAAGGGTTTTCACTCTCACGCTACTCAATGTTAGCAACATCACAACGCTCAAGAGATCGACAGAGTGGGTCCTCTCATAGTGCACAAACCACGGACTGTCTGATCCAAGCCACGGGAAGTCCGAGGGACGATCGGACACGTCCAAACGGAATTTCCCATGAAATCTATTTCGTTTTTCAACTCACAGGCCACGGACTGTCCGAGCCCTGATCACTGACAGACCAACCCTTCTGTCAGAACAGAGTTCCTCAGGATTTTCAACAACGCCCTTTCACAACGTTAGTCGCCACCCATCTAAATACAAACCATGCAAGTTATTGATCAAAGTGGCACTAGATGACCGATATGCAAACACGTTTGCCCCTCTTGATAGTACGACCATCTATCCTAAATCCGGTCATAAACTTCTCTACTCACTTATGACCGGTTAAATGAAATGCCTATTGGTTATACCTTTGCCTTGCGCATTCCATTTCATCTTCTCCAATGTTGATGCAACACATGCACCAACATCATCACAAATGATATGATCCACTTCATATCATCATGCAACGTATTGGTTCATCGATCTTGACTCCATTTGCTCTTCACCGTTGCATCGGTCCATCGGCGCCAAGTCATTGCTCAAGCATACCGCCACGCGGTCCAGCGCTTAGCCTCCGACTTGCCCTTCACACTTGCAACCGGTCCATCAAACCAAGTCTTGTCTTGATCTTCTCCTGATAGTCACATGACTCCATGTCATGTCTCATATGCAATGAGCTCCTTCATTACATGTATACCTATGGACTAATCACCTGTGTATTTCACTTAAACACATATTAGTCCACCTAAGTTGTCACTCAATTAACAAAACCAAACAAGGACCTTCAACAGTGCCGCGCGGTACGGCATAGTGACCGGGGTCACCCGCACAGTGACAGGTTTAGGCCGCACAATGATGCGCAGTGCCCAGTCCGCGTCTGCTGTGCGGAGTGGGGGGCGACTCACCTTTTGACTCCGGCGTCCGTGGTGAATCAGGAGCATTTAATGCCCTTGGCGGCCGGGCGTGGCTCGGTAATCGACGTCAGCCGAGGCGTGGCCTCGTGCAAGACGGAGATCGGTTGTCGCTCGAGGGAGGCCGAACTCCTCGAGCGAGGCAGAGTTTGCACAGCGCCCCATTCGAGGGTGCAATAACCCTCGAGCGAGGTGGAGATCGGTCGTGCGGGTGCGTGCCTTCATGTGAGGGGTTCGAGCCATGGTTGGGCCGTTGTGTGGTCACTGGGCCGTGGCAGGCCGCGGGCCTTGCGTGTGGCTAGTACCTTTTTGGGCCCCTTTGTGATTTTACGTTTGAAGAGGGTGATTATCCCCTTACTTTGGGGACCCTTCTGAGCCACTCCCGACAATTAGTGACGTGCAAACCTCGCCACGTTAGTAAGTACTAGTTTGGCAAAAAAAAAGCTCCAACGTGTAAACACGCTCTCTCAGACTAATGTGGGACCCACCATTTTCCCCCAACCTGCGACATTACCATCCCGTGTCCAATTAGCAATTATATGTTTGTCTATGGTAGAATTGTACCCCTCTGTTTTAAATTATAGTTTGTTTGACTTTTTTGGCTCTAAGTTTGACCGCTTGTATTATCATATTTTTTGTGGTGGCTTGTTTTATTAAATAAAATTCTTTAAAATGACTTAAATTTGACTATATTTACATAATTTTTTAGACGAGCAGTCAAATTTGTGGTAAAAAGTCAAACAAACTATAATTTGGAACGAAGCAGCATGTGATCTAAAGGGTGTAAGATTTACCATATATGTGTAAGATTTTATTTTAGAAAAGGTTTATTTCCATCCCTTGAGTATTGCAAAAGTATAAATTCCGTCCCTTATGTTTCAACCCTATGTCGATTTAAGCAATCATTCCATGTCGTCTCACAATGGTTGAGACTATGTAATCATCTGCTAATCACTTAGTAGTAGCTAATCAATTAATGGTTTAATCACTTAGTAGATGCTCCACGGCAGGTAGTCGTTGTTCCCCACGTCGGCCGTGGAGTCGCCGAACATGTACATCGCCGGCTGTTGACACCAAAAATTAGCACCAGGAAGAGGCTGACATGTGAGCCGGATTTGGTGGAAGGATGCCATTCGGCTAAAGGGATTTCTCTGAAGCATTCGGCAAAGATGCTCTGCGGTCGGGAACGCGTCGCCATTCGGCTAAAAGGTTTTCTCTGAAGCATTCGGCAGAGATACTCTGCGGTCGGAATGCGTCATCATTCGGCAGAGGCATTGTTCCGCAGGCGAAAAGCGGTAGCATTCGGGAAGGCATGATGACGTGGATCAATATAAGGAAAAGGCCGGTTCGAACAAGGAACGCAATATGGACACGAAGATTCGTCGTTTATTTTTAGAAATAAGTATTGTAGTCGTGTCCGACTAGGAGTTGTATCAAGACCTGGGTATAAATACAAACCCATGGCAATTGTAATAGACACGAACGAATCAATCAACACAACAAACCGGCCATGCGCCACCTATCGAGTCCTTAGTCGAGTCGTCGAGTCCTTCGAGAGGAGCCATCGATCCGTCGACCTCCGTAAGTACCGGCAACCTTGTATCATGCTTAGTATCATGCGGTGGATTTAAGCTTTGATGCAAGTAGTCTTGTTACCATGCTTAGTATCATCCGGTGGATTTAAGTTGTGGTCTCAAGAAGGTTCCTCTGTTAGGTCATGAGCCATGCGGTGGGCTAAGATCTAGTATGGACCAAGTTATCGGCTCTGTTAGATTTCGGCAAGATCTAGCAGATTCATTAAGTTACCCCGTGTTGCTTCGTTTTTACTATGTGCTTAAAGGTGTGAGCCATGAGCTGATACTGGAGTGGTGAGTCGTTGATTAAGACACAAATTGCTAGAAATAATGGAAATAGCCGGCATTCGGGAAGAAGCCGCCTTCAGAGCAAAAAATTTCCAACAGAGAAAAATGGCCAATACTAGATTGTATTGCCCTTAGTGCTAACAATGTACATCATCAATTCAGTGAAGATATCACAGAGGAATCACAAAAGATAAACTTTATTGCCGAAATTCAATAATCCCTGGTACAAACTACTGAGACAACTTGTTCAAGACAGACTGGGGACGAACTGAATCGGCAATCAAGGTGTTCAATATCATCGATGCTTCCGCAAAAATCCAAACGTGACGGAAAGAATTTCGATTGTTGCGGAAGCTACTTTTAGTATTCAACCATCCCTAAATACAAACTACTCAAAGAGTCTGTTCAAGATAGACTGGGGATGGATTGAATCGGCGACGACAGCGCCATGGCCCTCGAGGTGCTCGATGGAGGTGTCGATGTCATCGACGTCTTCCGGGTTGCCGTCGGCGAAACCGGCCGGAAGTATGGAGTAGTCGCGGCCGGTATGCGTCGACATGGCGACGAGGCCCACAGCAGCACCCAGGCGAATGCCATGAAGAGCCACCTCGTCGACTCGACCTGCTACAGCACCGAGGCGAGCCTCTGGCGTCTCTCCAGGAGCGTTCACCTTGTTCGCTAGCTCCTCTACCAGCGCCTTCAGCCGTTTAAGCTCAGCATCACGCTCTGCAAGGTTACAAGATAGAAATAAATCAACATCGACTGAAGATGAGATTGGGATTGAGTAGGTTACGGAACTTACCGTCGATGACTTCGAGCAGTTGCTTACGCTCGTGCTGCCATTCGAGATCCGCGATCCCGGCTTGCTTGGAGACGACCTCCAACTCGTGGAGTCGTGGCACGTCTCGTCGCGCTCTTGCTTGAAGCGACGAGCATCGCTATCTGAATAGCGAAAGTCATCCGGCTCCAGAGTTCGATTGGACGAACTCGAAGAATCGGATGCCGCGGCAGGGGCCACGGCTGGAGGCGCAGCAGGAGCTGCGGCTGGAGCAGCATTGGTGGAGATCCATTGGATTACCCTGAGAAAGCGAAGAAATTTGTGACGAAAGGGAATACAATCCTGAAAAAACAAAAAAGGGATAAACATTTGAGTTTGCTATTCCCATTCAATCTACTGTTACTAACAATCAGGCTGAGTATGAGGCATTACTCAGAGGGCTCCAATATTTGAAAGAAGCAGATGCCATTGCGGTTGAAATTTTTGGAGATTCAGAATTGGTCATAAAGCAATTGAATGGTGAATATGAGTGCAAAAGTGATACTTTGAGGAATTACTATGAAGAATGCAAGGAAATATTGAAAAGCTTTCAGTCAGTAATTCTATGACACATTCCTAGAGGGGATAATGGAGAGGCAAATAGATTGGCCCAAAGTGCATCAGGTTACAGAGAAAATCAAGAGGTATTTGCTACTGATGATTGTGCTTTCGGAAGTAGTTCGGCAGAAGGTGATTGGAGGAAAGAAATTGCCGATTATTTGGAGAATCCATCCCAGAAGGTTTCTAGAAGACTCAGGTATAAAGCTATAAAGTTTGTTCTTCTTGATAAAGATTTATATTATAAATCCCTGGACGGAGTATTATTACGTTGCTTAAATCAAGAAGAAGCAAAGAAGTTGATGAGTGAAGTGCATGATGGATTATGTGGAGCACATCAGTCAGCTTACCGAATGAAGTGGGTTATTAGAAGAACTGGATATTACTGGCCGACAATGTTGGAAGACTGCTTTGAATATTACAAGGGATGTCAGGACTGTCAGAAATTTGGAAATATTCAGAGAGTTCCAGCATCGGCTTTGAATCCCATTATCAAGCCATGGCCATTCAGAGGATGGGGAATAGATTTGATTGGCCAAATAAATCCTCCATCGAGCAAGGGGCATAAGTTTGTACTTTTAGCAACAGATTATTTTACCAAGTGGGTTGAGGCGATTCCATTGAGAAAGGTAGCATCAGAAGATATGATTGAATTTGTCAAAGAGCACATCATTTACAGATTTGGAATTCCTCAGACAATTACCACAGATCAAGGGACTCAATTTACATCTTCAGAATTCAGAGATTTTGCTGAAAGTATGGGGATAAAATTACTGAATTCTTCTCCTTATTATGCTCAAGCCAATGGACAGATTCGGTTATAGAAAAGCTTTGCTTATGTGTTTACTACTCCTGTACAAAATTTCGGCACTATTTACTAAATGCCGAATGCGTTGTGCATTCAAAATTTGATGTAATTAAGCACATGTTGTCAATGCCAATTTTGAAGATATTGCCCGATATAGATGATGCCGAACGGTTTGGGTTAATGGCACAATTGGTGTTGAACAAGCAAGCTGTTTTTGAGAAGCCAACCCAGAATCGGCACATGAAGCCACTGTACTTGAAGGGATATGTTAATGGCAAACCATTGACCAAGATGTTTGTCGATGGAGGAGCTGCTGTCAATGTAATGCCATATACCACATTCAGGAAGCTTGGTATGGGTCCTAGAGATTTGACACCAACGAGCATAATTCTAAATGATTTTGCTGGAAATCCTTCAGACACCAAAGGCTGTGTTCATGTAGAACTGATGATTGGATCCAAAGTGCTGCTCACAACTTTCTTTGTCATTGAGGGCAAAGGGGCATATAGCTTGCTGCTTGGAAGAGATTGGATTCATGCAAATTGTTGTATTCCATCTACTATGCATCAACAGCTTATTCAGTGGATAGATGATGAGGTGGAGATTGTCCAAGCAGATGATTCAATAAGTGTGGCAAATATGGAACCAGCTTTTTGGGAGTATCAAGGCATAGATTGTTTCTCAGGCAAAGACTGGGGAGAAGGTCCTGTTGCACCAGCCAGCAGTGATCAACAGCCGATCGAAGCAGTCGGCTCTCATAGTAATTTTTGATGGAGAATCCAATTGATGGAACTGATGGAAAATTAGGACGTGGATTTGTGTCGGCCGATAAATTGGAAGAAGTGGACATTGGAGATGGTGACAAGCCAAGGCCGACATTTATCAGTGCTAACTTGGATTCGGTTTTCAAAGAAAAGTTGGTGACATTGTTAAAAGAATACAAGGACTGCTTTGCTTGGGATTATTCGGAGATGCCCGGTCTAGACCGTTCTATTGTTGAACATCGGTTGCCGATCAAACCTGGTTACAGGCCTTACAAGCAATCACCCCGAAAAATCTACAAGGAAGAAGTGTTGGCCGATGTGAAAAAGGAGATTGAAAGATTACTAGATGCAAATTTCATTCGGCCATGTAAGTACGCGGATTGGATCTCTAATATTGTTCCTGTCTATAAGAAAAATGGAAAAATGAGGGTTTGCATAGATTTTAGAGATCTAAACAAGGCTACACCCATGGATGGATATCCAATGCCTATTGCTGATTCATTGGTTGATGCTGCTGCTGGATACAAAGTGCTCAGTTTCATGGATGGTAATGCAGGATACAATCAGATTTTTATGGCATTAGAAGATATAGTAAAGACAGCTTTCAGGTGTCCTGGACACATAGGGTTGTTTGAGTGGGTTGTCATGACCTTTGGATTGAAAAATGCCGGTGCAACTTATCAAAGGGCTATGAATTATATTTTTCATGAGTTGATCGGCAAGATTGTGGAAATATATATTGATGATGTAGTGATCAAGTCATTGGATCATGAGTCCCATTTGGCTGACATAAGGAAAACTCTAGAATGCACCAGGAAGCATGGGCTTAAAATGAACCCGAACAAGTGTGCTTTTGGAGTTTCGGCTGGAGAGTTTCTGGGATTTTTGATACATGAAGGAGGAATAGGAGTTGGCAAGAAAAGCATGAAGGCAATTGATGAAATTGTTCCTCCAACTAATCTTAAAGAGTTACAATCACTGCTTGGCAAGATAAATTTTGTGAGAAGATTCATATCAAACTTGTCACAGAAGGTGTTGCCCTTTTCCTCACTATTGAAAATAAAAAAGGATCAAAAGTTTGTATGGGGTGACGAACAACAGAAGGCTTTTGATGAAATAAAAGAGTACATGAAGAAGCCACCAGTATTGGTGCCTCCACAATTGAACAAGCCTTTCAAGTTGTACGTGGCGGCCGATGCCCAAACTATTGGATCGGCCCTTATTCAAGAATTTGAAGGGAAGGAAAGAGTAGTTGCATACCTTAGCCGAAAGTTACTAGACCCGGAGACAAGGTATTCGGCTATAGAGAAGCTTTGCTTATGTGTTTATTACTCATGTACAAAATTTCGGCACTATTTGCTAAATGCCGAATGCGTTGTACATTCAAAATTTGATGTAATTAAGCACATGTTGTCAATGCCAATTTTGAATGGAAGGATTGGCAAATGGATTTTGGCCTTATCTGAATTCGAATTAAGGTTTGAATCGGCAAAAGCTGTCAAGGGGCAGATTATTGCTGACTTCATTACTGAACATCATGATACATCAATAAATTTGCTTAACATTATTCCTTGGGTATTATTCTTCGATGGCTCTTCATGTGACAAAGGTGGTGGAGCAGGTATTTTATTAATTTCACCCAAAGGAGAAACATTTGAGTTTGCTATTCCCATTCAATCTACTGTTACTAACAATCAGGCTGAGTATGAGGCATTACTCAGAGGGCTCCAATATTTGAAAGAAGCAAAAGCCATTGCAGTTGAAATTTTTGGAGATTCAGAATTGGTCATAAAACAATTGAATGGTGAATATGAATGCAAAAGTGATATCTTGAGGAATTACTATGAAGAATGCAAAGAAATATTGAAGAGCTTTCGGTCAGTAATTCTACAACACATTCCTAGAGGGGATAATGGAGAAGCAAATAGATTGGCTCAAAGTGCATCAGGTTACAGAGAAAATCAAGAGGTATTTGCTACTGATGACTGTGCTTTCGGGAGTAGTTTGGCAGAAGGTGATTGGAGGAAAGAAATTGCCGATTATTTGGAGAATCCATCCCAGAAGGTTTCTAGAAGACTCAGGTATAAAGCTATAAAGTTTGTTCTTCTTGATAAAGATTTATATTATAAATCCCTGGACGGAGTATTATTACGTTGCTTAAATCAAGAAGAAGCACAGAAGTTGATGAGCGAGGTGCATGATGGATTGTGTGGAGCACATCAGTCAGCTTACCGAATGAAGTGGGTTATTAGAAGAACTGGATATTACTGGCCGACAATGTTGGAAGATTGCTTTGAATATTATAAGGGATGTCAGGACTGTCAGAAATTTGGAAACATTCAGAGAGTTCCAGCATCGGCTTTGAATCCCATTATCAAGCCATGGCCATTCAGAGGATGGGGAATAGATTTGATTGGCCAAATAAATCCTCCATCGAGCAAGGGGCATAAGTTTGTACTTTTAGCAACAGATTATTTTACCAAGTGGGTTGAGGCGATTCCATTGAGAAAGGTAGCATCAGAAGATATGATTGAATTTGTCAAAGAGCACATCATTTACAGATTTGGAATTCCTCAGACAATTACCACAGATCAAGGGACTCAATTTACATCCTCTGAATTCAGAGACTTTGCTGAAAGTATGGGGATCAAATTATTGAATTCTTCTCCTTATTATGCTCAAGCCAATGGACAGGCAGAAGCTTCCAACAAGATCATGATTAAAATCATACAGAAGAAAATTGATCAAAAGCCAAGAAGGTGGCATTCGGTACTCAATGAAGCATTGTGGGCTTACCGAATGGCCCCTCATGGGTCTACAAAAACGTCTCCTTATGAATTGGTGTATGGACATCATGCCATTTTGCCGTGGGAATTACAAACAGAGTCGAGGAGAGTGCAGTTGCAGAAAGATTTAAGTTCTAAAGATTACAGTAACTTGATGATGGACGAATTGGAAGATTTGCATATGATTCGTCTCAAAGCATTGGAAAATATTGAGAAAAATAAGATGCGAGTTGCCAAATATTACAACAAGAAGGTAAAAGTCAGGCAATTTGCAGAAGGAGATTTGGTTTGGAAAGCGATATTGCCGATTGGAACCAAATATGCAGCATTCGGCAAATGGTCTCCAAATTGGGAAGGTCCTTTCAGAGTGGTTAGATGTGTGCCTGGAAATGCATATATTTTGAAGACATTATTGGGAGAAGAATTTGCTTCTGCTATAAATGGAAGATATTTGAAGAGGTATTATCCCAGTATTGAAATCGATCGGTGATTGATATATTAAATTGCCGAACAGCCGATATTCGGGAAGAAATCGTCTTTAGAAGGAAATTAACAGAGACATTGGAGGAAAAGAAAAATGGCCAGTACTGAATGTATTGCCCTTAGCACAAAATATATTACATCAGGAGTTCATGCAAGATCACAAAAGATAAGTTTTATTGCCGAAATTCCATAAATCCCTAGTACAAACTACTGGAAGAGCCTGTTCAAAACAGACTGGGGATGAATGGAATCGGCAATGGCAGCACCATGGCCATCAAGACGATCAATGGAGGCGTCAATGTCATCGATTTCTTCTGGGTTGCTGTTGGCGAAACCTACCGGCATCCTGGAATAGTCAGTGCCGGTGTGCGTCGACATGGCAACGAGACCCGTAGCGACGCCCAGGCGAACGCCATGGGAGGCCACCTCGTCGACACGGCCTGCCACCGCACCAAGGCGTGCCTCGGGTGTGTCCCCTTGGGCGTTCACCTTGTCCGCCAGCTCCTCCACCAGCGCCTTCAGTCGATCAAGTTCAGCATCACGCGCTGCAAGGTTACAAGGGGATAACAGATTAATATCATTTGGAGGACGAGATTGAAATTAAGCAGATTGCAGGACTCACCATCAATGACTTCGAGCAGCTGCTTGCGCTCGTGCTGCCATTCAAGGTCAGCAGTCCCGGCTTGCTTGGAGATGACCTCCAACTCACGGCGAGTGTCGTCACGCTCCGCTTTGAATCGGCGAGCATCGCCGTCCGTGTAGCGGAAGTCGTCCGACGAGGAAGTCCGATTGGACGAACTCGAAGAGCTGGACGCCGCAGGAGCAGCGGCTGGAGCCGCAACTGGCGCACCAGCGGCGACAATCCATTGGATTACCCTGAAAAAACAAAGAGATTCGTCAAGGAGAGGGCAAATCTCGAGAAGAACAGAGAGAAGCAAGCAGACAATCTTTACCTCCGGCGAGCACCACCGCGACTCCCTTCGGCCTCATCGGCGGCCGGGCGCCTCCTGTTGTTGTCGGCCATTGGAAGTTCCTCGGAGTTACTGTGGATGGGGAAAAGAATGACTTGGGCCGGCAAGAACTTGGAAGACGAAGAACTTGGTGAAAACTGTGGGCTACCTGGGTGTTTATTTATAGAACCCGCAGAGGAGATCGTGGTCGGAGATCGTGGCGCGCATCCCAAAATTTCGGAAGGTGGAAAGCCCCACGAACCGAGCAGTTGCCGTGTCGTTTGGGATTCATGCCGAATCGGGTTCGGTTCTACTGAATTGGATTCGGCTGTGTTGTGTTAGGTCGTTTTTCGGGTCTGACGCTGTTACGACTAAGCTTTGCCGAATGTGTTGTTCACAATAAAGCGAGGAAGAAAGCAAAGATTGGTGAGACTACAAAGTTGGTAAGACATTCGGCTAATTAAATGTTCGATACAACTACACACCCAAGTACTTGGAGATTACATCTTTAGCATCAGATATCATTCTATTAATGGTCTCCAAAAGATTTTGGCCTGCTTCTTGGGTTTTTATCAGAGCAGAGAGCTTCGTTTTGAGCTGTTTATCTTCAGTTAGAATTGCCGATGCTTCCTTTCGTATCTTCTCTGTCAGATCAGGGAGTTCGGCTAACTTCTTCTCGTCAGCTTCGATTTCGGTTGACAGAGTCCTCAATTCAGCTTCTAGTTCAGCTTTTCTGGCCTTCTTCAGATCAAGTGCTGGCTGCAGTCTAGCTGACAATTCTTTATTACTCTGAGCTTGAATATACAGATCTTTCAAGGATTGCTTAGCTATGGCTCTTCTTTGTTCTAAAGCTGGTTGTAAAGATTGACTTTTCAGAACCTGTCTGACTGCAGCAAATTGTTGATCCAATTGAGAGATTGGTTCCAAAGAAGCTTGAATATCAACAGGAAGGTTTTGTTCAATGGGCTCGAGCATATCTCTCAGAAGATCAGCATCCTTGACTTGATCCTGGATGTCTTTGTGCAGAAAGGAGAAGATTTCCTTTAGTTTTGCCTGGGTTTCTTCTGATAAAGCCTGATTAGAAGAAATTTCCTCTGCTTGTTCGGCAACAAGATCATCCAAAGGAAATGAGTAGCTGGGTGATGAAGTTATTTTCTCCTGGAAAGAGATATTGCCGAATTAATGATTATCCATTGAATAAAGAACTGGGAAGACTGGGTAATTATCTCTACCTCATTCCTGATCTCTTGGATGGAGAGAGAGGGCAGCTCAAGCTCAGGCAAAGATTCTTGTATGTCATGCTGAGGAGAGCTTGGAAGATCTTTTGGTGGGGAAGAGGCTTCTGGCTGAGGAACATCAGGTGAAGCTGAAGCTGGTTCTTGATGAGAAGAAGAGCTCTCCAAGATTGGGTCCAATGAGATTTGCTCTGAGACTGAAAAAGAATCAATGCCGATGGAGAGGAACTTTAAAGACAAAATAGTGAGAAATTTTACCAATCACTGAAGCATCGGCAGGTTCTGTGCTAATGGCCAATTGTTGTGATTTGGCCTGAAATCATAAAGGAGTAGAAGTGAGCAGAATGAAATTAGCATTTTACTCGAGGAAGGAGATATCTGACCTGAGCAATTCTTTTGCTGCTTGTTCTTTTCTTCTTTATAGCCGAAGGGGCAGTTAGAGAAGATGTTTTCCTCTTGGCAGAAGGTGGTGCAGCAAGAATTGGATCCAGACTGGCAGGCCTGGACATTATTTGAGCCAAAGAAGGAGAGTGATGCCCCAGAATAGATATTGGGCCAGCGATGTTATATACAATTGCTCTAGCCAGAGGGGCAGGGACTGTGTCCTGCAGAATAACAGAATCAAAAGTCGATGAAAGAGGGTGTTATTGGAAAAACAGATGGATTATAAGCATGTTTACCTCTGAATTCGGCTGATAATCAGGCATTAACTCAAGGCAAAGAGGGTGAACTGGTGCATTGAAGATATGATCATGGAATTCTTGCCACCAAAGGATAAAGGAAGGATGAATGAGTACTGTTGGCACAAAAGGATCGAGTTGATAGATGGCTGCACAGCACTTGTAATCAAAGACCCTTCTTGTTTCTGTGGAGTCTTTGATGATCTGCCTCGGCTTGAGGAATTCATGGAGAAATAATCTTGGGGGCACTTGGCCACACCCTAGTTGCCTGGCAACTATGTTCGGCTGGTAATACTCATATGAACTTTGAACCAGCCTTCCTCCACAAAATTCGGCTGGTAAGATGCAAGGCCGAATGAAAGTGTTAAAAATTGCTGTGGATTCTGTATCTATGCATCCAGTCTCGAAGCTGAATTCACAAGGGAAAGTGAGATTGTCATTGTCCATGTATGGGAACCAGAGGGGATTGGCAAAGCCTTTGAAGAAAAGTTCAAACAGTTCTCCAATGCTCTTGTTGATAGCAATAGTGGAGGCTGCTTCCCCATAGGTTTGACAGCCTTTGGTGCTCTGGGCTTCTGCTTCCTGGTAATTGACCGAGGGGAAATGTCGGCTGTTGAGGTCAATGGAGACAATTTGGTGCATGTACAATTGCAGCCACATCTGGACGAACCACCAGGGACCATTGACGCAGGAAATTTTCTTGTTGGTGTGCATCTGATAAATGGTCTGATGGAGCATGTGATAGACACTTCCCAGGAGATATTTCCCGAGAGGGATAAGTGTGCCTGCAGCCAGGTCTTCGGCCATTACTATGTGATTCAGAGTTGGCTCATTGGCTTTACCACAGAAAACAAATCTGCACAGCCACATATTCAGAAAGGCCCTGTATTCAACGTCAGTCAGAGGACCATCATGCATGTAAGTCTGGATGTATCTCTTATAGCCGACTCCAGTCTTCACCCCTGTCTGTTTGGAAGAACCTTTGTACCTGTATGGGTGTGTAATCCCTGTGATGTTCAGGCCGGTTATCATGTAGACATCGGCCAGGGTTGGAGTCATTGGTCCGTGACCAAAGAGAAAAGCATTCATGCCATTGGACCAGAAGTGACAAGCTGCAATCAGGAGATTTTCATTCTTGGGTGTTTCGGCTAGAGATAGCTCCAAGCAGTGAGAAATACGAAGACTGTCCCAATTCTGTGTCTGAGGACTTTTATCTTCAAGAATCCTTTTGTACCAGTTTCTCCAGCCAGCGATTGGGGGCAGAGGCCAGTTCTTGAATGCATCTTGCCATTCGTGAGGTCTCATCAGAGAAGTTTTGAAAGGAATCCTCTGAGACTCGGCCGCAATAATTTCGGAGGGATCTGGATTCCCTGAGGGGCCGAGAAAGATGCGGATTGTTCTTCGGTGGGGGTCAAGATTTCGGTGGCCAGAGCCTATCAAGGGCAGAGGAAGAGCAAATCGGAGATTCAAAATGCAGCTCGAAAAGAGTAAATGCCGAATGTGATTGAGGGAAACAAAACTTACTTGAAGAGTTTGATCCTGGTTCGCCATTTAAAGATTGGAGCTTGAGAGATTCGACGAACTAGGGTTTTGAATTTGGAAAGGCGCTCTGAGGATTCGGAAGCGGAAAACGAATGTCGAACAGATTCAGCTTGGAAGTGTTGGGGATTCCTGGTCAATTCCGAGATAAAAGTATCCTTTATCCCGAAATTGAAGGGGCATGTGTTAACACCAAAAATTAGCACCAGGAAGAGGCTGACATATGGGCCGGATTTGGTGGAAGGATACCATTCGGCTAAGGGGCTTTCTCTGAAGCATTCGGCAAAGACGCTCTGCGGTCGGGAACGCGTCGCCATTCGGCTAAGGGGCTGCGTTCTTGAACAGCTTTCGGCATATAATGATAAGCATTTTTGGTCAGCATGTGGA
>OAMR01000762.1:297745-370871 GCA_900205405.1 Echinochloa crus-galli | reverse complement strand
ATATATATATATATATATATATATATATATCTTTTCAAGAAATATTTTTATAAAAAGAGTCAAATTTGTACTTTAATTATTGTACTAAACGACTACCGAACGATAGTCAGGGAGTACATCATCACTGCTAGCTGCATGCAAATCATGACCCGGCTGCTGTGCTGCTTTAGCCTCGGCGTCGTCGTCATGTGCCCTGGCCGGGGAAGCCAACAAAAGGCTAGGGTTCACGGACTGCTCCATCTCGCGCGCGCGTCCCTACAAAATAAAAATAAGCCAGCGTTCGTTCCAGGGCATGCAGCAGCAGCAGCAGCCATATCTCTCATGGATCAAATAATAATAATCATCGTCAGCTCGCTCGCTCTGAATTATTCCTGAACCTGACCCCGGCCCCTCAGCGCGCACCCCGCAGGCCCGCGATGGAAAGCACACCGTTCAATGCATACCATTTCTGTGCAACTTATCCTTGTACTACTACTACATACCGTCGTCATGCATATGCATGTGATCGATCTGAATGTGTGTCGTCTCGTCTCGTTTCATCTCTGCTAGCTAGCTACACTGTTCCTTTCTTTGTTTGGCTTTTAATCTAATAATATCCATCACGCACTACAGGACTAGCTAGCTGTACATATGAATGAGACGCCCGATCGTGAAACAGAAAATTAATACAGCCCAGGTTATATAACGATGAATTAATACATAAAGTTGATGATCGGCATATATGTGTGTGTACTTGGGTACGTAAAAATTAGACTCTCAGGATGGATGGTGGTTAACAACAAAGCTACGACAACGACGAGACGAGACGGTGCTGACAAGATTGATCAACACACGTATATGTAGTAGCTACCTAGCTAGCTGTACGTTGAACTCTGGCATCGAGCTCACCTGATAAGATAGGAAGGACGGAAGGAAACCATGATGGAGCATAGGGTACGAGAGTGATACTACACTGGTACCACACAGACAATATAATAATAATGTTGTGTACAGTATGTAGGGCGCCCGGGGTGCCTTACATTGCATGCACATCTCCACCTTTAACCTTTATATGCTGTCTAGTCTCTCTCGCATCTCATCTCAATTATATATAGTACTGATACTGGCACGCTTTCGGATTCGTACGCGCGGGCCACGTGTTGAAGCTAGCTAATTCGGCTTGCTGTGTGCTTGGCGCGAACTGCATATTTTGCGTCAACACCGGCACCTTGGCATCGGCGGTGCCGCTGCCTCCCCACACCTCTTCGTCGCTCGCGAAGCAAGCCTCGGCGCCGTCGCAAGCACAACACCACAGCGCCGCCACTGCTCTGCCTCACGTGCAAACACCCCCGCTCGTTGTCGTTGCCACCCCTTCGCCGCCTCGTTCGAGCGCCGTGCCGCTCGTTGTACTAACTTGATTTTTTAAATGAGGATACCTCATTTACTCCCTCCGGATAGAGATAGTTGATGTTTTTTTAACTGATTCTCACGATATTCAAGGTATGATTTTGCAAAATGTTTTACTAGAATGTATTTTTAAGGATTGTATGGCTGTGTGCCAATGCAGAGGCCAGAACCTTCTTTTTATAAGTATTGTATGAGCTGGTCTTGTGGATCATCATCTGGCCTTGCAAGGTAAACTGATTTTTTGACGGGGTGTTGCATATTCTTTTTAGAATCTACTTTTTATTAGGTTGGAATTGCTATAGCTTCATTTGTAATGAGCATTTTTTCTGAATTCCTCAAATTCCAACATTCTGAAATGGAGAATTTTATTGTTATATTTTTTTCTCTAAAAAAAGGGTTTTATTATACTTGATGTTTTTGCATGAATATGCCACGAATCTATTGTTGTGGCGGACTATTTTCATCTTATCTTAGTAGACGCTCTGTGGCTCTTTTGATACTTTTGTTAATATTTGATTAATATCCCTCCATCATATGAAGGTATGACCCATATATTATTTGTGTAGTATTTTTATTCTGTTGTGTTCTTTTCGCCAATCAGCATCAGTATATCTTACAGCAACATGTTATAGTGAAGGAACTATTACACCTATCGATATGGCATATATAACATGCACCTATCTTCCTCTGGCATGTGAACGTGGTTTTACTCTGGTCTTCCGGGTGGATAGGAATTTGGTGGTACCCAGAGTAACCGTCAAGGAAGCAGAAGAAAGAGTTCAAGGAAGTAGAAGAAAGAGTGTTTGGCTAACCGTTCAAGCATTTCGTCTATGAACGGAAGGGGGAAATGGTCTTTCTTGGTGGCCTTATTGAGTCGACGATAGTCGATGCACATACGCCAACCAGTAACAGTGCGCTGAGGGATGAGCTCATTTTTGTCATTGCGCACTACCGTCATTCCTCCCTTCTTAGGAACGACTTGAACGGGACTAACCCATTCACTATTGGGGACAGGGTAGATGATCCCCGCATGAAGGAGTTTGAGAACTTCCTTTTTCACGACCTCCCTCATGGCATTGTTTAACCGTCGTTGAGGTTTCCGAGACGGTGTTGCTTCAGAATCGATCGGGATGTGATGAGTGCAAAGATTTGGGCTAATCCCTTTCAGGTCTCAGAGAGAGTATCCTAAGACCGATCGATTTTTCTCCAGGATAGTGATGAGTTGCTGGGTTTCTACCTCAGAGAGTTTATCACTAATGATCAGTGGAGTTTGCTTATCCCCAAAGAGGAAAGCATACCTAAGTCCAGGCGGAAGAGGTTTGAGCTCGATTGGAGATGATTTTGGAGTTTCGTTTGTATCAAGCTCAATTGGAGGGTGAGTTTCCTCCTCCTCCGTAAGGAATGGAATATCCTCTTCTGGAATAGGTTGCTCGAGGTCTAGCAAAGAAGCTGACCTGACTTCCTCTAACGGGTCAGGATCGGGGTCTGCCTCTATTGGAGTATTCAAAGATTGGGCATAGGAGACAGGGATAAGTTCTTTACCGATCCTAAGCTCTACTAGCTGGTTTATTGGTGCTTTTTCCAGAATCTTCAAGATTGGCCTGCCTATGAAGATGGGATGTGTGGTAGTGCTAGGTAGGTCGAAGATGTGAAAATCCATGAAGAGTTCAGGATCATTGACCTTTACGGGTGTGACCCATAAGATCCCCAAACAATCCAGGATTTTCCCTGAAGTAAACTTAAGTCGTTTTTGAGAAAACGACCATGAGTTACCAGGGAATTCGGTTCGCACCAAGGAGCTAGAGATTATGTTTATTCCGAGGCTTGGGTCGTACCCAATCTCTCGGTCAAGGCCCATGATCTCACAAAATATCCTTTTGGTTTTTCTGGGCATCTTGACCACCTCGGTCGAGGCTTCGGCCTCATCTAGCCACTCCCAACTCATGATAGCAGAGAGACGTCCTAGGTACTCCCGCTGATATTCCAATTCTTCTTTGTCGGGGCCTTTGGATTGGACTGGTATTGGCTTTTTAGGTTCAGGTTCAGGCTGCTTCTCTTCTTCATCGGGGAGTTCATCATAGATTCCAGTGTAGGGGGTGTTGTCTAGGATATGGTCAGGGACTACCCTCGCTTCACTAGGGACCAAATGAAAGAATGACCCTCCAGAAGCAGAGTCCAAGAAAGTGGTGGCTACGGGACAGAGGCCAAGGCTGAAGTGTTGTAAAACAACAGGTTCTGGTAGGCTTAGGTCCGGTCCTGAGGCCAGTATTTGCTTGAAACGAGCTCAGGCAGCTCCTAACGATTCTCCGTTTAATTGCTTAAAGTTAATGATTTCCGCTCGGAGACTGGCTACCTTGGAGACTGGGAAGAAGTTTAGGCAGAATTTTTCCTTGAGAACTTCGCAGCTCCCGTCCATAGTACTGACAGCCAGAGTGGTGGGGTACACGGACAACTTGGGTTCGGAATCATAACAGCTACCGTTCCCCGGCAACGGCGCCATAAAGCTTGTTGGCACTCCTTACGGCCTACGGATAAATCCGCAAGCGGACGGATACCGATGTAGCTTTCACCCGGGAGTATTCCAAGGTATCGATTTCCACGGAGAACGAGAAGTGGCTGATTCTAAACTAAGTTGTCCTAGGTAGATGGAGTGGAGTGAATGGTATGGATGAGGTGGATGACAACAACAAAGAGAGAAGAGAAGTAGTACAATGAATGTTGCATAAAGCCTCATTTATTCCCGAGTATTGGTGGTCGAAATTGTGTTGTAACAACCGCCAACACCGTGGAAATCGATACCTTGGAATACTCCCGAGTGAAAGCTACATCGGTATCCGTCCGCTTGCGGATTTATCTGTAGGCCGTAAGGAGTGCCAACAAGCTTTCTGGCGCCGTTGCCGGGGAACGGTAGCTGTTCTGATTCCGAACCCAAGTTGTCCGTGTACCCCACCAACATCCACCATATGAATTCCACCCTCACCTTACGCCAACACTCGGCTCCAAAGGGCGATTATTTGGAGCCACCACCATCATCACATCCCATATCCACACCCGGCTATGAGCTACGTCCCGGCTTCATAGCCATGGTTCGTGAGCAATCGTTCTCAGGAACGAAGGCCGAGAGTCCATACGCGCATTTGCGCGAGTTTGAGCAACTCTGCTCATGCCTGACCATTGCGGGCATGACACAAGAGACACTCAAATGGAAGCAATTCCCATTTTTACTAGCGGGGGCCCAGTGCTGCACCGCCTCTGCTTTGCACACGTGTTTGTCCAGCTCCTGAGGTCGGTTGGTAGGTCGGTTCGCGTCTTGGGCTGGCCTGGAGGGTCTCCGGTGGACTCGTGGGCTCCGTCGGGTTGGCTATGGGCCACCGGTCTTCTGGATATGGGTTGAGCCGGCCCAGAGTGGCGTGGTCGTGGTCCACAAGTCTTGCCCAGCTAGGGGGGCAACCGGCCGAACGGAGTCGTTCGGCCGAAAGGGTCATTTCTGACCCTTATAGCACGCGTTTCTCCATTTTGTCCCTGCACAGAGGACAATCACCAAAACTTGTGGAAATAGTTAGTGATAAGCCCTATAGCTATGGTGTGTGTCCCCATTGTGTTTGTTTTATACTCGGTTGGAGGTCGGAAATCGGTCTGTAACGACCGCCAACAACGACAAGGTATAATAAATATAGCATCTAACAACCGATTGATTTCTTCTTTCACTCGGTCATAAATATCAGGATTAAAATTTCTACGAGATTGTTTAAAAGGTCTAAACCCAGATTTAATAGGCAAACGGTGTTCTACCAGATCACGACTTAAACCGGGCATTTCATTATAACTCCATGCAAAACAATCAACGTATTCTTTCAATAACTTTATTAATTCAGATTTAAACATAGGATCAAGATTTTTGTTTACAAACGTCGGCCTAGGCATAGTACCATCACCAATATCTACTTCCTCTAAAGGATCAGCCGATGTAAAACCTTGTCCTAACTTACTCAAATCATCAAAATCTTCGATGGCTTCACACATATCGTTCTTATGCGCCCGATAGTGTTCTCGTCGCTGCTGTAACCACTCTAGATTCGGATCCATCAAATCATGAGAGATGGTATAGCCAGATCATTGATCGGCTTCATAACAGCAGTAGCAAAACCATCTTTAGTGCAACCAATGATCTTACAATCAGATAAATCTAAACCAGATAAACATCTAAGATTCTCATGATCATTTAAAGCAGAACTATCAGCCACTGCAACACAAGCCGATGAATCACCATAAACGATCTCTACCTTATCATCTATCCATGGAATTAAAAATTGATGCAAGGTAGAAGGCACACACTGGTTTGCATGAATCCAATCACGACCAAGGATTAAACTATAATTGTTGTTACCTTGTGTCTCGGCGACAAAGAATGTCGTAGCCAATGTCTTGCTTCCAATAGTAAGCTCCATGGAAGCAACTCCCTTGGCGCTCATAGGTTCTCTCCATTCCTTCCCTTGTAGAACCATGGGCCTGTACTGATTGAATGCTTCATCTCTCTGCTTTTCTAGCTCCTTCTCCTTTTTCTCTTGAAATCTCAAGCGTTGCAGCTTCCTCCTTTGCGTGCGGGACAAACCGGGAGGACACCACCTTGGCAAGAAATACTTGGATGTAGAGCTATCAGCAACAACAGATTCTTGGGGGAGTGTCTTGACCTTATCGCCTATGATAATCGGTCCTGTGTCACCTTTCTCCAAAGAAACGTTCATTGATCCAATCTGGATAATGTCTTGATCTGTAGTCCTCTCTGAGTCAATCTTCATCTTCTGCACCTCTTCTCTCCGTTTTGGCTTGTAAACTTGCCTCACAAAAGGTGCTGCTGACTGCCTCAGGAAACCGGTCTGACCGGTTTTAGGAACCGGTCTGACCGGTTGGGTCGACCGACCCTGACCGGATTCGCTAGGCGCCAATTGGTCTTGTCTAGGCCTCGAGATCCTGTCCAAAGCTGGATGTCGTGGTCCTCCCCATCTTGGTTGGAAATTCGGTCAATACGGCACCCACATCACTCCATTGTCATCATAGATTGGACGACGCGGATACGGACCGGTTGGAACCCAAGATGGAGCAAAGCTTCGCTTCTGTTGAATTGGTTCACTTCTGAACTCTTCTTGGCGTGAAGGTGACCTCATTCTCTTTTTTACCGGTCGATCGCTTGTAACGGCCTTTTGCTTGGAATACTTATCAAATAACATATCAAAAGTGACCTTCGGCTTAGGACCACTTCCCTGATTCTTTGCAACATTAAGTTTCCAATTCCCAATCTCCGGACGGCTTGGTTTGAGCATCTTTGGGCGGCCCCGGGGAAAACCGGTCTGACCGCTTTCCCCAACCGGTCTGACCGGTTTAGCCGCAGTGGGCTGCGTCGGTCTTTGATCGGTCGGTGTTGACGGTCCCTGCTCCCCAAGTCCAGAGGCTCTCACAGTCACCTTGAATGTCTCCCTGCCATCTGGAGTTTTCTCACAAGCAACTTCGCGCGTCAAATCCTTTCCTCTCAAATCAGACTTTTCATCGCCAGTCACAACATTCTTCCCTTTAGTTGATTCGGCTTGATGCGGCCGAACCAAGACCTTGGGCTGCTGTAGATCCATGGTATTGACAGGAAACAGAGTTTTATCCACTTGCATCTCATGAAATGTCAAACGACCTTCGTTTATGGCCGATTGAACCTGTCGACGAAACACATTGCAATCATTAGTAGCATGAGAAAACGAATTATGGAACTTGCAATATGCACGCCATTTCAATTCTTCAAATGGAGGCAAATTATGAGTAACTTTGATATTTCCCAACTTATGTAACTCATCAAAAATACGATCGCACTTGGAAACATCAAAAGTAAACTTAACTTCTTCTTGCCGACTTTTACCAGCCGGCTTAAGCGATGTACAAGAATAAGTTTTTTCTTTAGAGGGCCAAACAAACTCAGCTGCCAAGACATCTTTATCACTATCGCTCGAGCTATCAGATTCATAATCAATAACATGAACATTGGAACGACGTGATTTAAATGAGTCTCTTTCTTTCTCTTTATTCATTCGATTTTCAATAATTAAAGCTCTAACTTGTACCTGAGAAACCGAAAGAAAATCAGAACCCTCTATTTTATCTCTAATAGATGATCTTAAACCTTTTAAGCAAATATCAGCAAGATCCATATCAGTGATTGACAAATTGAAACAACGGTTCTTAATTTCTTTAAATCTTTTAATATAAGCAGAAACAATTTTATCTCTACTTTGTCTAACCGATGTCAAATCTGTCAATTTTAATTGCAAGCTCCCGCTATAAAAGTGATCATGAAACTTACGTTCTAGCATATCCCAAGAAATAATGGAACCAGGAGCAAGCGGGGAAAACCAAGCAAAAGCGGTGCCAGTCAATGACAAAGAGAATAAACGAACTTTTAACGCATTATAAGCACCCGCTTCACCCAGTTGAGCAGTATATTGACATATGTGTTCCCACGTGATTCGGTCATCATCTCCACTAAATTTGATTAAATCGGGTATACGCCAACCACGGGGAAAAGGAAAATTATCAAATTCAGCATCATAAGGTTTTTGATACAAATTTGTATTACCTATATCAACACCGAGCTTAGTTTTTACCACGTTAGCCAAATCTTCTTTAAATTTACTAAATTCAGCCCAGTTAGAATTATTTGGCCTTTGTGGCTGTGGCATCTCCAAATTCATCTTATTTAAGTAGGGAGCAATTTTAGCTTGAGCTAACCTATAACTTTCATACACATCGTCAGGTATTACACTTTGTTGACCCAATGTGTTAACTGTCGTGCTAAATTGAGGTCCAGCAGTACCCAATGTATTATTGTAAGCATAATTGGGCACGACAGAAAGTGGTGTAGGCTGCCCTTGAACAATTTCGAGCGCGCTGGTTAGACCGGTCTGACCGGTTCCCAAAACCAGTCTGACCGGTTGGACCGTGTTCGGTCCAGTCGGGTAGATCGGCAGGGATTGACCAACGGCGAAGTCAGGAGGCATACCATATAAATATTTTGCAGTATTAACATCAGGTCTAGGTGTCAAGCTAGGAAAAATCACTCCACTAGCATTAATTCGGGGAATACTACTACTAGTTTCATTAAACATAGCAGAATCCCTATCTTTGTCTTTATCCTCTAAACGTTCTAATCGAGCCATAAATGTAGCAAGCAATTCATCACTTTCCATAGTAGAATTTTGCGAAACTGTAGCAGGAGGAGTTGATGATTTACTTGCAACGCTTATTACCTCGACGTTGTTGTCATTCAACTTGATCGCCGGCAGCTCGAATTCCTTCAATCTTGCCACCTTGCCATGACGATCTTTCTTGATGCCTGTGAGGAATTGGACCTTCATGTACTCTTGCAGCGCTAGGAACTTCTTGTGCTCCTCCGAGTCGAGATCTTCAAGCGTAGCCGTGATGATATTCTCCATATCAAAATCACACCGAGATCCCATCTTGACCGGGGATTAGATTGAACGGTTTTGCAACCAGATCTTCTGTAGTTCCCCAGCGGAGTCGCCAAAAGTGTGTTGACACTTTTTCTGGCCAACACACGTGGAGCGCTGGATCGCGCAACGAATGAAACGATGAACTCGCCGCAGCCTTGACCAAACCGGTCAGACTGGTTCGTGGATCCGGTCAGACCGGTTCCCGTCGGGACTTTGGGAAAAACCTAAGATCACCACCTTGGGAGGGACCCCATCGGAGATGGCGCGCCTAGGGTCGTCCTGAGATCGGTCAGGCCACTCAGGACCTCCTTGAACGCCGTAGAGACGAGCAAAGAAAGCAAAGGGGTTAGAAAAGCTAGGGTTTGAAATAAAAAGATAAAATAAAGTGTTGATCGATTGGATAGATAAGTCTCAATCGGCCACGACCCTTTATATTTATAGGGTGGGGAGGTCTTGCCCCTTTAGATCGGTTTACAATATGGGATTAAACTCTAAAGTCCTAAACCTTCTCCAACTCGGAGCCAAACCGATCAGACCGCTTTGGGAAACCGGTCAGACCGGTTTTGCTGCTGCCAGATCGGCTACAGAGAAACCGGTCTGACCGCTTCCTAGAACCGGTCTGACCAGTTGCCTCGGCCTGATGGGCAACTGCCAATTTTGGGTGCGAACACCTTACTTGCATGCCATGCTATTGCTGCTGCTCTGCTTCCAACTGCTAATAATCACCGATAAGATTGAGATTATATTAGATTAGATTAGATTTGTGCGCACCCAAAATTGGCAGTTGCCCATCAGACCGAGGGTAACCGGTCAGACCGGTTCTAGGAAGCGGTCAGACCGGTTTCCCTGTAGCCGATCTGGCAAAAGCCAAATCGGTCTGACCGGTTTGCCAAAGCGGTCTGACCGGTTTGACTCCGAGTTGGAGTAGAAGTAGGACTCTTATTCATTTCCAAATTGTAAAAGGATTCCTTCTGGGGCAAGACCTCCCCACCCTATAAATATAAAGGGTCGTGGCCGATTGAGATCTGTCTATCAAATCGATCAACAATTTATTTTCTATTTTTATGTCAAACCCTAGCTTTTCCAACCCCTTTGCTTTCTTTGCTCGTCTCTACGGCGTTCAAGGAGGTCCTGAGTGGCCTGACCGATCTCAGGACGACCCTAGGCGCGCCATCTCCGACGGGGTCCCTCCCGAGGTGGTGATCTTAGGTTTTTCCCGAAGCCCCGACGGGAACCGGTCTGACCGGATCCATGAACCGGTCTGACCGGTTTGGGCGAGGCTGCGGCGAGTTCATCGTTTCGTTCGTTGCGCGATCCAGCGCTCCGCGTGTGTTGGCTGAAAAAAGCATCAACACATTTTTGGCGACTCCGCTGGGGAATTACAGAAGATGTGGTTGCAAAACCGTTCAATCTAACCCCCGGTAAAGATGGGACCTCGGTGTGATCTCGATATGGAGAACATCATCACGGCTACGCTCGAAGATCTCGATCCGGAGGAGCATAAGAAGTTCCTGGCACTGCAAGAGTACATGAAGGTCCAATTCCTCGCAGGTGTCAAGAAAGATCGTCATGGCAAGGTGGCAAGATTAAAAGAATTCGAGCTGCCGGCGATCAAGTTGAACGACAACAACGTTGAGGTAATAAACGCTGTAAGTAAATCATCAACTCCTCCTGCTACAGTTTCTCAGAATTCTACTATGGAAAGTGATGAATTGCTTGCTACGTTTATGGCTCGATTAGAACGTTTAGAGGATAAAGACAAAGATAGGGATTCTGCTATGTTTAATGAAACTAGTAGTAGTATTCCCCGAATTAATGCTAGTGGAGTGATTTTTCCTAGCTTGACACCTAGACCTGATGCTAATACTGGAAAATACTTATATGGTATGCCTCCTGACTTTGCCGTTGGTCAATCCCCGCCGATCCAGCCGACTGGACCGAACACGGTCCAACCGGTCAGACCGGTTTTGCGAACCGGTCAGACCGGTCTGACCAGCGCGCTCGAAATAGTCCAGGGGCAGCCTACACCACTTTCTGTCGTGCCCAACACAGTAAATTATGCTCACACTAATACATTGGTACTGTGGACCTCAATTTAGCACGACGGTTAACACATTAGCTCAACAAAATGTAATACCTGACGATGTGTATGAAAGTTATAGGATTGCTCAAGCTAAAATTGCTCCCTACTTAAATAAGATGAATTTGGAGATGCCACAGCCACAAAGGCCAAATAATTCTAATTGGGCTGAATTCTAATTTAAAGAAGATTTGGCTAACGTGGTAAAAACTAAACTCGGTGTTGACATAGGTAACACAAATTTGTATCAAAAACCTTATGATGCTGAGTTTGATAATTTTCCTTTTCCCCGTGGTTGGCGTATGCCTAATTTAATTAAATTTAGTGGAGATGATGACCGAACCACGTGGGAACACATAAGTCAATATACTGCTCAACTAGGTGAAGCGGGTGCTTATAATGCTTTAAAAGTGAGTTTATTTTCTTTATCATTGACTGGCACCGCTTTTGCTTGGTTTTCCTCGCTTGCTCCTGGTTCCATTATATCTTGGGATATGTTAGAACGTAAATTTCATGATCACTTTTATAGTGGGAGCTTGCAATTGAAATTGACAGATTTGACATCGGTTAGACAAAGTAGAGATGAGACTGTTTTTGCTTATATTAAAAGATTTAAAGAAATTAAGAACCGTTGTTTCAATTTGTCAATCACTGATATGGACCTTGCTGATATTTGCTTAAAAGGTTTAAGATCATCTATTAGAGATAAAATAGAGGGTTCTGATTTTCTTTCGGTTGCACAAGTTCAAGTTAGAGCTTTAATTATTGAAAACCGAATGAATAAAGAAAAAGAAAGAGAATCATTTAAATCACGTGGTTCCAATGTTCATGTTATTGATTATGAATCTGATAGTTCGAGCAATAGTGACAAAGATGTCTTGGCAGCTGAGTTTGTTTGGCCCTCTAAAGAAAAAACTTATTCTTGTACATCACTTAAGCCGGCTGGTAAAAGTCGGCAAGAAGAAGTTAAATTCACTTTTGATGTTTCCAAGTGTGATCGTATTTTCGATGAGTTACATAAGTCGGGGAACATTATAGTGACTCATAATTTGCCTCCACTTGAGGAATTGAAACGGCGAGCATATTGTAAGTTTCATAATTCATTTTCTCATGCTACTAATGACTGCAATGTGTTTCGTCGACAGGTTCAATCGGCCATAAACGAAGGTCGTTTGACGTTTCATGAGATGCAAGTGGACAAAACTCCTTTTCCTGTCAATACTATGGATTTACAGCAGCCCAAGGTCCTGGTTCGGCCGCATCAAGCCGAATCAACTAAAGGGAAGAATGTTGTGATTAGCGATGAAAAGTCCGATCTGAGAGGAAAAGATTTGACGCGAGAAGTTGCTTGTGAGAAAACTCTAGATGGCAGGGAGACATTCAAGGTGACTGTGAGAGCCTCTGGACTTGGGGGGCAAGGACCGTCGACACCGACCGATCAGAGACCGACGCAGCCTGCCATGGCTAAACCGATCAGACCGGTTGGGGAAAGCGGTCAGACCGGTTTTCCCGGGGGCCGCCCGAAGATGCTCAAACCAAGCCGTCCGGAGATTGGGAATTGGAAACTTAATGTTGCAAAGAGTCAGGGAAGTGGTCTTAAGCCAAAGATCACTTTTGACATTTTGTTTGATAAGTATTCCAAGCAAAAGGCCGTTACGAGCGATCGGCCGTTAAAAAAGAGAATGAGGTCACCTTCACGCCAAGAAGAATTCAGAGGTGAACCAGCTCAACAGAAGCGAAGCTTTGCTCCATCTTGGGTTCTGTCCGATCCGTATCCACCTCGTCTGATCTATGATGACAATGGAGTGATGGGTAGGATCACGACAACCAGCTTTGGACAGGATCTCAAGGCCGAGACAAGACCGTTTGGCGCCTAGCCAATCTGGTCAGGGTCAACCGACCCAACCGGTCAGACCGGTTCCTAAAACCGGTCAGACCGGTTTCCCGAGGCAGTCAGCAGCACCACCTGTGAGGCAAGTCTACAAGCCAAAGCAGAAGTAGGAGGTGCAGAAGATGAAAATTGATCCAGAAAGGACTACTGATCAAGATATTGTTAACACCAAAAATTGGCACCAGGAAGAGGCTGACATGTGGGCCGAATTTGGTGGAATGGGACCTCGGTGTGATCTCGATATGGAGAACATCATCACGGCTACGCTCGAAGATCTCGATCCGGAGGAGCATAAGAAGTTCCTGGCACTGCAAGAGTACATGAAGGTCCAATTCCTCACAGGCATCAAGAAAGATCGTCATGGCAAGGTGGCAAGATTGAAGGAATTCGAGCTGCCGGCGATCAAGTTGAACGACAACAACGTTGAGGTAATAAACGCTGTAAGTAAATCATCAACTCCTCCTGCTACAGTTTCTCAGAATTCTACTATGGAAAGTGATGAATTGCTTGCTACGTTTATGGCTCGATTAGAACGTTTAGAGGATAAAGACAAAGATAGGGATTCTGCTATGTTTAATGAAACTAGTAGTAGTATTCCCCGAATTAATGCTAGTGGAGTGATTTTTCCTAGCTTGACACCTAGACCTGATGCTAATACTGCAAAATATTTATATGGTATGCCTCCTGACTTCGCCGTTGGTCAATCCCTGCCGATCTACCCGACTGGACCGAACACGGTCCAACCGGTCAGACTGGTTTTGGGAACCGGTCAGACCGGTCTAACCAGCGCGCTCGAAATTGTTCAAGGGCAGCCTACACCACTTTCTGTCGTGCCCAATTCGTTTTTACTCTGTGCTTAATTCATGCAACACACCTTTGCCCAATCTAGATCGGCTAGAGTCGGCTTTGCTTTACGATGCGACGATTTATCCTCTCATAGCCGAAACCGAAACCGATCTAGATTGCCACGTGTCGCGGGTTCAAGTTCGTTGGTCTTGTGTAGATCTTGACAGAACCGGGTATCATGCGGTAGATGCAGGTTTTTGGGTCGTCTTAGAGCTAATCATCCGGTGGATTAGAATTCGATTCGATCTGATAGATTTATCTTTACCGATTAGGCTTGTTCCTTCGCCATGGACCCCGATTCGGCTAAATAGCCGCATTCGGTAGTGCTCTCACGAGTGAA
This sequence comes from Echinochloa crus-galli, assembly GCA_900205405.1. Classification (NCBI taxonomy): domain Eukaryota; kingdom Viridiplantae; phylum Streptophyta; class Magnoliopsida; order Poales; family Poaceae; genus Echinochloa; species Echinochloa crus-galli. The sequence continues at coordinate 356,838 of OAMR01000762.1, read as the reverse complement.
CGTGTGTTCGTGGGTTTGCATTGGGCAATGAATGCTTTTAGCCTTTCACGATTAGGTTGTATCATGCGGTGGATTGATCTAATCTGATTAGTGGTGTGGTTTCAAACAAGTCGTATCATGCGGTGGATTAACTTGTTTGTTATCATGCTTGACGGGTGCTGCTTTCGGCCTATGCATTCTTGTTTTCAATGTAAATTCGTGACTGTGTTGACATGAAGGGTTGGGACAATGAATGCTTTTAGCTTTTCATGGTTAGATTGTATCATGCGGTGGATTGATCTAATCTGATTAGTGGTGTGGTTTCAAACGAGTCAGGTGCTGCTTTCGGCCTAACTTGTTTGCTATCATGCTTGACGGGTGCTGCTTTCGGCCTATGCATTCCTTGTTTACTGCGAATTTATGATCATGTTCACCCTTTATTCATTCTCATATCATGCCTGTCTGCGTTAATCGGTCAAGGATATACCTGGCTTTCTTTGTTTACTTAAAGACCGATTTTACGTTATGCTGATGCTGTACGTTCGGCAGTGTGATTCTTACATGCTTTTCACCGATTGCCGAATGATGCCCTGAATTATGACAGATAGCTTGCCCGTAGCTATATGTCTCTCGAGATTGGCTTCAAGGCCGTAAATATGGAACTGTCTGGTCTCACCCGGCACGTTCCAGGTTTTGATCTCAACGTTTTTATCCCTTTGTTAGTTTTCAGGCAAACTGACTGGCACGCTTCCGGATTCGAAAGCCCGGGCCACGTTTGAAGCCAGCTTTGTTCGGCTTGCTGTGTGCTTGGCGTGAGGTGCGGATTTTACGTCAACACACTTTTTGGCACGCCCGGTGGGACACACACAAGTTTTCAAGATGCCTGAGTTGAGCGACATCATGGATGTCACTTTGGAAGAATTGTCTGAAGAGCATCAACAGATGGTAAAGGCTGCTGCTAGTCAATTCATTAACAAATGTTTACTGTCTTTCGCCAAGAACAGGAGTGGTGCACCTTTTCTCAAGTCCGATCTGCCAAGAGTTCTCCTTCCTGGGCAATCTGATCTTACTGAAGAAGAAGAGAGGGAGAGATTCTCGGGCTTGTTATACAAAGCTTTGGGAGAGACAATGACCAATCACAATGCTGCGTTCTTGAACAGCTTTCGGCATATAATGGTAAGCATTTTTGGTCAACATGTGGACAAATCCTTTGAGCAGATACATGGGCAATTGGGTGGCCCGACATACTTCAATGTTCAAGCACCAGTTCAGAAACCACATGGTAAAGGAAATGCTGATGAAACTGGAGGTTCTGGTGTTAAAGATATAAATGGACAACCGATTCGGCAAGATCCTCAGCTTGCACTGCCGAAAACTCGCACATACGGTGATATGGCATTCGGCACCACAGGGAATCCGCCTGCTTCTGCTTACAAGATATCTCCCTTGAACAACAGACTGCAGAGGGATTTGTATGGAAACGGATATTCAGAGTTTATGGATTACAATGCTATCGACGCTCTCCCGAATCCTGGATATGTTGGTACTGCAGGTATGCTTGCTGGGAGACCAGGGAATCAAGACACCAGTATTGACCTCATGGTGCAAAAAATGACCGATGTATTGCAAAATCAATTCGGTCTGAAGCCTAAAAATCAGGGATACATGTACTCGTCTCCTTTCCCTGAATGGTACCAAAGGGTATCATTGCCGAATAGAGTCAAGGTGCCTACAGAGTTTACTAAATTTTCAGGACAAGATGACACAAGTACTGTGGAACATATAGCTCGATATCTGATGCAGCTTGGAGAGGCTTCGGCAGATGAGGCTTTCAGAATTAGATACTTTCCTTTGTCACTGACGGGTCCAGCTTTTACATGGTTTGCTTCTTTGCCTGCTCAGTCGATTTGTACTTGGAAAGACCTGGAACAGAAATTCCATGCTCATTATTACATTGGCAGTACCGAGAAAAAGTTGGTTGACTTGACCAGCTTAAGGCAGAGGAATAATGAAACACCTACAGAGTTCCTCAGGAGGTTTAGGGAAACTAAGAGTATGTGCTTTTCTCTGAACATACCTGATGACCAGCTGGCTGGTATGGCTGTAGCTGGCATGCTGCCTGCCATTCGGGAGAAGCTGTTCGGGATGGAGTTTGATGATTTGGGCCAGTTGTCGCACAGATTGGCCTTGATGAGTAACCAGGCGTATGGTTTCAAGAAAGATGTCAGATTTGCTAAAAATAATGATGTAGCTGACATCTATAACCAATTCCTTGAAAGAGCAGATCAAGAAGATGAGTATGAAGATAGCGAGGAAATAGCTGCAGCAGAGATAGTGTGGAGCAAGGAACCAGTTACAATGACTCAAAGATGGATCAAACAGATGAAAGGAACATATGATTTTGATGTGACTAAGGCAGACAAATTGTTTGAGTTCCTGGTGAAAGAAGGCCGAATCAAATTGCCAGAAGGGCACTCCATGCTTCGGCCTGATGGAGTGAAAGACAAAAGGTATTGTGGGTTTCATGATAGAAATTCTCATTCCATTAATGAATGCAGAGTCTTTAGGATGAAGATTCAGAAAGCTATCCAGGAAGGACATCTGAAATTCGACAACAAGATGAAACTGGACAGTAACCCTTTCCCTCAGAATATGATCGGGTTCTCGGTTAACATGGTGAATGCTGTTCCATCTGGAGAAAAGGGAAGATTGAAAGTTTTAACCTCAAAGAAGGCAAAGCAGGATGGTTCAGTTGATCCTACTCGGCAGATCACAATGGAACAAATTCGCCGGAAAGATCTTCGGTTCCCGAATAGCCGATTTGAAGTGGGCGAATCCTTTAAACCTAGAGTTACTACACGTATTCTCCTCAACAAGTGGCAGCGTCAGCAAGAAAAGGAGCGTTTTCAAAGGCGTAAGTATGAGGAGGAGAAAAGAGGACATGAAGAAGAAAGGCACAGGGAAGAACAAGAGGGATTTATCCGAGAACAAGAACGTGCTCATTGGGGATGTGCTTTTTTCAGGCACTGTTGGAACGAAGGCTTAAAGCTTCCCACGTGGGATAATTGTCCCGAATGCAATGATGAATATGTTGGGTATAGGCACAATGATGTCAATCGCCGATCTGTTCATGAAAGGATCGGCAGGGTGCATCCTTGTGATGATCGGCGTTGTGATGATCAACCAAGAAAGAGGCATGCCAGCTCATTCAGTGGATAGATGATGAGGTGGAGATTGTTCAGGCAGATGATTCGATAAGCGTAGCAAATATGGAACTAGCTTTCTGGGAATATCAAGACATAGATTGTTTCTCAGGCAAAGACTGGGGAGAAGGTCCTGTGGCACCAGCCAGCAGTGGCCAACAGCCGATCGAAGCAGTCGGCTCTCATAGTAATTTCTGATGGAGAATCCAATTGATGGAACTGACGGAAAATTAGGACGTGGATTTGTGTCGGCCGATAAATTGGAAGAAGTGGACATTGGAGATGGTGACAAGCCAAGGCCGACATTTATCAGTGCTAACTTGGATTCGGTTTTCAAAGAAAAGTTGGTAACATTGTTAAAGGAATACAAGGACTGCTTTGCTTGGGATTATTCGGAGATGCCCGGTCTAGACCGTTCTATTGTTGAGCATCGGTTGCCAATCAAACCTGGTTACAGGCCTTACAAGCAATCACCCCGAAAAATCTACAAGGAAGAAGTGTTGGCCGATGTGAAAAAGGAGATTGAAAGATTACTAGATGCAAATTTCATTCGGCCCTGTAAATACGCGGATTGGATCTCTAATATTGTTCCTGTCTATAAGAAAAATGGAAAGATGAGGGTTTGCATAGACTTTAGAGACTTAAACAGGGCTACACCCATGGATGGATATCCAATGCCTATTGCTGATTCGTTGGTTGATGCTGCTGCTGGATACAAAGTGCTCAGTTTCATGGATGGTAATGCAGGATACAATCAGATTTTTATGGCATTGGAAGATATAGTAAAGACAGCTTTCAGGTGTCCTGGACACATAGGGTTGTTTGAGTGGGTTGTCATGACCTTTGGATTGAAAAATGCCGGTGCAACTTATCAAAGGGCTATGAATTATATTTTTCATGAGTTGATCGGCAAGATTGTGGAAATATATATTGATGATGTGGTGATCAAGTCATTGGATCATGAGTCTCATTTGGCCGACATAAGGAAAACTCTAGAATGCACCAGGAAACATGGGCTTAAGATGAACCCGAACAAGTGTGCTTTTGGGGTTTCGGCTGGAGAGTTTCTGGGATTTTTGATACATGAAGGAGGAATAGGAGTTGGTAAGAAAAGCATGAAGGCAATTGATGAAATTGTTCCTCCAACTAATCTTAAAGAGCTACAATCACTGCTTGGCAAGATAAATTTTGTGAGAAGATTCATATCAAACTTGTCACAAAAGGTGTTGCCCTTTTCCTCACTATTGAAAATAAAGAAGGATCAAAAGTTTGTATGGGGTGACGAACAACAGAAGGCTTTTGATGAAATAAAGGAGTACATGAAGAAGCCACCAGTATTGGTGCCTCCACAATTGAACAAGCCTTTCAAGTTGTACGTGGCGGCCGATGCCCAAACTATTGGATCGGCCCTTATTCAAGAATTTGAAGGGAAGGAAAGAGTAGTTGCATATCTTAGCACAGTTTCATGGACGGTAACGCAGGATACAATCAGATTTATATGGCATTGGAAGATATAGTAAAGACAGCTTTCAGGTGTCCTGGACACATAGGGTTGTTTGAATGGGTTGTCATGACCTTTGGATTGAAAAATGCCGGTGCAACTTATCAAAGGGCTATGAATTATATTTTTCATGAGTTGATCGGCAAGATTGTGGAAATATATATTGATGATGTGGTGATCAAGTCATTGGATCATGAGTCTCATTTGGCCGACATAAGGAAAACTCTAGAATGCACCAGGAAGCATGGGCTTAAGATGAACCCGAACAAGTGTGCTTTTGGAGTTTCGGCTGGAGAGTTTCTGGGATTTTTGATACATGAAGGAGGAATAGGAGTTGGTAAGAAAAGCATGAAGGCAATTGATGAAATTGTTCCTCCAACTAATCTTAAAGAGCTACAATCACTGCTTGGCAAGATAAATTTTGTGAGAAGATTCATATCAAACTTGTCACAAAAGGTGTTGCCCTTTTCCTCACTATTGAAAATAAAGAAGGATCAAAAGTTTGTATGGGGTGACGAACAACAGAAGGCTTTTGATGAAATAAAGGAGTACATGAAGAAGCCACCAGTATTGGTGCCTCCACAATTGAACAAGCCTTTTAAGTTGTACGTGGCGGCCGATGCCCAAACTATTGGATCGGCCCTCATTCAAGAATTTGAAGGGAAGGAAAGAGTAGTTGCATACCTTAGCCGAAAGTTACTAGATCCAGAGACAAGGTATTCGGCTATAGAGAAGCTTTGCTTATGTGTTTACTACTCCTGTACAAAATTTCGGCACTACTTACTACATGCCGAATGCATTGTGTATTCAAAGTTTGATGTGATAAAACACATGTTGTCTATGCCAATTTTGAACGGAAGGATTGGCAAATGGATTTTAGCTTTGTCTGAATTTGAGTTAAGGTTTGAATCGGCAAAGGCTGTTAAGGGACAGATTATTGCCGATTTCATTACTGAACATCATGATACATCGATAAATTTGCTTAACATTGTTCCTTGGGTGTTATTCTTCGATGGATCTTCATGCAACAAAGGTGGTGGAGCAGGTATCTTATTAATTTCACCCAAAGGAGAAACATTTGAGTTTGCTGTTCCTATTCAATCTGCTGTTACTAACAATCAAGCTGAGTATGAGGCATTGCTCAAAGGGCTCCAATATTTGAAAGAAGCAAAGGCCATTGCGGTTGAAATTTTTGGAGATTCAGAATTGGTCATAAAACAATTGAATGGTGAATATGAATGCAAAAGTGATATCTTGAGGAATTACTATGAAGAATGCAAAGAAATATTGAAGAGCTTTCGGTCAGTAATTCTACAACACATTCCTAGAGGGGATAATGGAGAGGCAAATAGATTGGCCCAAAGTGCATCAGGTTATAAAGAGCTTCGAGAAGTTTTTGCTAATGATGTATATGCATTCGGGAGTAATCTGGCAGAAGGTGATTGGAGAAAAGAGATTGCCGATTATCTGGAGAATCCGTCCCGAAAGGTTTCTAGAAAGCTCAGGTATAAAGCTTTAAAGTTTGTTCTTCTTGATGATAATTTGTATTATAAATCCCTGGATGGAGTGCTGTTACATTGCCTAAATCATGAAGAAGCAAAAAGGTTGATGAGTGAAGTACATGATGGGTTGTGTGGAGCACATCAATCGGCCTACCGAATGAAGTGGGTTATTAGAAGAACTGGATATTATTGGCCGACAATGTTGGAAGATTGTTTTGAATATTATAAAGGATGTCAAGACTGTCAGAAATTTGGAAACATTCAGAGAGTTCCAGCATCGGCTTTGAATCCCATTATCAAGCCATGGCCATTCAGAGGATGGGGAATGGATTTGATTGGCCAAATAAATCCTCCATCTAGCAAGGGGCATAAGTTTGTGCTTTTGGCAACCGATTATTTTACCAAGTGGGTTGAGGCAATTCCATTAAAGAAGGTGACGTCGGAGAATATGGTTGAATTTGTTAAAGAACACATCATTTACAGATTTGGGATTCCTCAGACAATCACCACTGATCAAGGGACTCAATTTACATCTTCAGAATTCAGAGATTTTGCTGAAAGTATGGGGATAAAATTACTGAATTCTTCTCCTTATTATGCTCAAGCTAATGGTCAGGCAGAGGCTTCTAACAAGATTATGATTAAAATTATACAAAAGAAGATTGATCAGAAGCCAAGAAGGTGGCATTCGGTACTCAGTGAAGCATTGTGGGCTTACCGAATGGCCCCTCATGGGTCTACAAAAACATCTCCTTATGAGTTGGTATATGGACATCATGCCATTTTGCCGTGGGAATTACAAACAGAATCAAGGAGAATACAATTGCAGAAAGATTTAAGTTCTAAAGATTACGGTGACTTGATGATAGACGAATTGGAAGATTTGCATATGATTCGTCTCAAAGCATTGGAAAACTATTGAGAAGAACAAAATGCGAGTTGCTAAGTATTACAATAAGAAGGTGAAAGTTAAGCAATTTACAGAAGGTGATTTAGTCTGGAAAGCGATATTGCCGATTGGAACCAAATATGCAGCATTCGGCAAATGGTCTCCAAATTGGGAAGGTCCTTTCAGAGTAGTTAGATGTATGCCTGGGAATGCTTATATTTTGAAGACATTATTGGGAGAAGAGTTTGCTTCTGCTATAAATGGAAGATATTTGAAAAGGTATTATCCCAGTATTGAAATCGATCGGTGATTGACATGTTAATTTGCCAAACAGCCGATATTCGGGAAGAAATCGTCTTTAGAAGGAAATTAACAGAGACATTGGAGGAAAAGAAAAGATGGCCAATACTGAATGTATTGCCCTTAGCACAAAATATATACGTCAATCACGGAGTGATTCCAGCAATTAAACAAAGGACTTCCATTGATTAGGCCATTTACAAGAGACAAGAAGGAGGGCACAAGATTGCAATGGAGATTAGTTGATCCACCCAATCCTATGCCTAATCGGGATATCATGATTGAAAGAATCGGCCAGATCTGTCCCTGTTTCTTTCATGTCCTCCACAGAGTGTTCTACTTCACGCTCCAGGCCCCGCTCGCAAACATCGAATCTACTGTAATCAACGCCGTAATGAATCCGCACGGCGTTGAAGGCGAGTGCTGCACCATAACCCATACCGGCCCTGGAGATATCAGGAAGGATCTGATTGATTTTGTTCACCCGATCCAAGGCCGTCCTACCTGTGGCATTGGCCGTGAGGGCAAGCCTGGCGACGGCTGCTTCTAGAGTCTGAAGCTGTTTTTCCAGAGCTAAAAGAAAGAGTAAGCAAAAGCAAAAAGGAAAAACAAGATCAAGAATAAGAAGATACTCACCAGCAGCTCGCTTCCGAGCAATGTCACGTTCCCTGGAAATTCGATCAATCTCTTGATTCTTGTCTTCCAGGATAAGTTGAAGGTTGACAACTTGATGAATCAGGTCTTCTGGAAGATCATCATCGACTCTCCTGTGTGGGGGCAAACAAGATAAGAGTGATTGCATTATCATAAAATGGAATAAGAAGAAAATAACCTCCTCTTAGAAGTGCTGGATGCACCAAGCTCGGAGTTTTGCCTGCTGCTCACATAGGACATTTTCTAGGCTGGATTGGATGATGAGTAAGAAGAGGAAAGGGTGTTCTTTGGGCTCTAAGATTAAAACAAGGCAGTCTGGAAAACGTTGGCCGAAACAGAGTGAAGAAACAGTTTAAAAGGACCATCGAGGAGTGCGTTGAAAGGTGAGTCGGCAGAATGAAGAAATTATGACGCGCGTATGTTTCCAAAGTACTGAAGATGACAGGTGGACCCAATAAGAAGACGAAAGGACATTCGGCAAAATAAGCAAGAGGCTGGTCAGTAATGAAGAATCGGTAAGGTGGTGATGCCGCTGGACTTCGATCGAGAGAGAACGTAATGGATGGAGCTGGCTTGCAAAAAGGAGACACGTGATAACAAAGAATGTCGAATGTACTTAGAAGGGATAAAATTCGTTCGAAGGATTTAGATCTTGGTTCGCCATTTGAAGATTGGAGCCTGAAGGATGCGACGAACTAGGGTTTGAGTTTGAAAACGCACTTTGAGGATTTGGAAACGAAGAACGGATGTCAAGCAGATTCAGCCTAGAGATGTTGAGGATTCCTGGTCAATTCCGAAATAAAGGTATCCTTTGTATCATGCGGTGGATTAACTTGTTTGTTATCGTGCTTGACGGGTGCTGCTTTCGGCCTATGCATTCTTGTTTCAATGTAGATTCGTGACTGTGTTGTGGGTTCGTATTAGACACTGAATGCTTTTAGCTTTTCATGGTTAGATTGTATCATGCGGTGGATTGATCTAATCTGATTGGTGGTGTGGCCTCAAACGGGTTGTATCATGCGGTGGATTAACTCGTTTGTTGCCATGCTTGACGGGTGCTGCTTTCGGCCTATGCATTCTTGTTTCAATGTAAATTCGCGACTGTGTTGTGGGTTCGTACTAAACATTGAATGCTTTTAGCTTTTCATGGTTAGATTGTATCATGCGGTGGATTGATCTAATCTGATTGGTGGTGTGGCCTCAAACGAGTTGTATCATGCGGTGGATTAATTCGTTTGTTGCCATGCTTGACGGGTGCTGCTTTCGGCCTATGCATTCTTGTTTCAATGTAAATTCGTGACTGTGTTGTGGGTTCGTATTAAACACTGAATGCTTTTAGCTTTTCATGGTTAGATTGTATCATGCGGTGGATTGATCTAATCTGATTGGTGGTGTGGCCTCAAACAAGTTGTATCATGCGGTGGATTAATTTGTTTGTTATCATGCTTGACGGGTGCTGCTTTCGGCCTATGCATTCTTGTTTCAGTGTAAATTCGTGACTGTGTTATGGGTTCGTATTAGACACTGAATGCTTTTAGCTTTTCATGGTTAGATTGTATCATGCGGTGGATTGATCTAATCTGGTTAGTGGTGTGGTTTCAAACAAGTCGTATCATGCGGTGGATTAACTCGTTTGCTATCATGCTTGACGGGTGCTGCTTTCGGCCTATGCATTCCTTGTTTACTGCGAATTTATGATCATCTTCACCCTTTATTCATTCTCATATCATGCCTGTCTGCGTTGATCGGTCAAGGATATACCTGGTTCTCTTCGTTTATTTAAAGACCGATCTTACGCCATGCTGATGCTGTACGTTCGGCAGTGTGATTCTTACATGCTTTACACCGATTGCCGAATGATGCCCCGAAATACGACAGATAGCTGGTCCGTAGCTATATGTCTCTCGAGATTGGCTTCAATGCCGTAAATATGGAACTGTCTGGTCTCACCCGGCACGTTCCAGGTTTTGATCTAAACGTTTCTATCCCTTTGTCAGTTTTCAGGCAAACTGACTGGCACGCCTCTGGAATTCGAAAGCCAGGGCCACGTGTTAAGCCAGCTGATTCGGGCCACGTGTTGAAGCCAGCTGATTCGGCTTGCTGTGTGCTTGGCGCGAGCTGCAGATTTTGCGTCAACAGATATTATTCAAATTGGGTCAATGGATGTTCCTTTGGAGAAAGGTGGCAAAGGACCGATTGTCATAGGCAGTAAGATTGATTCACCCCTCCAAGAATTTGTTGCTGCCGATAGCTCTACGTCCAAATATTTCTTGCCAAGGTGGTGTCCTCCTGGTTTGTCCCGTACACAGAGGAGGAAGCTTCAACGCCTGAGATTTCAAGAGAAAAAGGAGAAGGAGCTAGAGAAGCAGAGAGATGAAGCTTTCAACCAGTACAGGCCTTTGGTTCCACAAAGGAAGGAATGGAGAGTCAAGACCAGTTCCCAGTCAGACCGATTTCGGAAAGCGGTCAGACCGCTTTGCCAGAACCGGTCAGACCGGTTTTAGGAAGCGGTCAGACCGCTTTGCCCGCAGCGACGCCCGATTCCTCTTCTACGAGTCCTATGGATTGTGATGGCAAGTTATCATCGGTATCTACTCCAGAGGACGATGAAGAGCTTGTTGATTATGGTTTTTCCCCTGAGCACGTAAGTTTTGATGTTAATGTAATTCATATGTCTATGGATGGCTATGTGTGTTAACACCAAAAATTAGCACCAGGAAGAGACTGACATGTGGGCCGGATTTGGTGAAAGGATACCATTCGGCTAAAGGGATTTCTCTGAAGCATTCGGCAAAGATGCTCTGCGGTCGGGAACGCGTCGCCATTCGGCTAAGGAAGTTTCTCTGGAGTATTCGGCAAAGGCACTCTGCGGTCGGGAATGCGTCATTATTCGGCAGAGGCGTTGTTCCGCAGGCGAGAAGCAATAGCGTTCGGGAAGGCATAATGACGTGGATCAGTATGAAGGAAAGGCCGGTTCGAACAAGAAACGCAATATGGACACGAAGATTCATCGTTTATTTTTGGAAGCAAGTATTGTAGTCGTGTCCGACTAGGAGTTGTATCAAGACCTGGGTATAAATACAAACCCATGGCAATTGTAATAGAAACAATCAATCGAATCAACCTACAACAAACCGGCCACGCGCCACCTATCGAGTCCCTAGTCGAGTCGTCGAGTCCTTCGAGAGGAGCCATCGATCCGTCGACCTCCGTAAGTACCGGCAACCTTGTATCATGCTTAGTATCATGCGGTGGATTTAAGCTTTGATGCAAGTAGTCTTGTTACCATGCTTAGTATCATCCGGTGGATTTAAGTTATGGTCTCAGGAAGGTTCCTCTGTTAGGTCATGAGCCATGCGGTGGGCTAAGATCTAGTATGGACCAAGTTATCGGCTCTGTTAGATTCCGGCAAGATCTAGCAGATTCATTAAGTTACCCCGTGTTGCTTCGTTGTTACCCTGCGCTTAATTCATGCAACACATCTTTGCCCAATCTAGACTGGTCGGGTTCGGCTCCAGGCCGCAAGACGATGAGAGAACCGCGGAGTTCGCATAGCCGAGTCCGAAACAGTCTAGGTTGCTAGCTTTTCATGGTTAGATTGTATCATGCGGTGGATTGATCTAATCTGATTAGTGGTGTGGTCTCAAACAAGTCGTATCATGCGGTGGATTAACTTGTTTGTTATCATGCTTGACGGGTGCTGCTTTCGGCCTATGCATTCTTGTTTCAATGTAAATTCGCGACTGTGTTGTGGGTTCGTATTTAAACATTGAATGCTTTTAGCTTTTCATGGTTAGATTGTATCATGCGGTGGATTGATCTAATCTGATTAGTGGTGTGGTCTCAAACAAGTCGTATCATGCGGTGGATTAACTTGTTTGTTATCATGCTTGACGGGTGCTGCTTTCGGCCTATGCATTCTTGTTTCAATGTAAATTCGCGACTGTGTTGTGGGTTCGTATTTAAACATTGAATGCTTTTAGCTTTTCATGGTTAGATTGTATCATGCGGTGGATTGATCTAATCTGATTAGTGGTGTGGTTTCAAACAAGTCGTATCATGCGGTGGATTAACTTGTTTGTTATCATGCTTGACGGGTGCTGCTTTCGGCCTATGCATTCTTTGTTTACTGCGAATTTATGATCATGTTTCACCCTTTATTCATTCTCATATCATGCCTGTCTTCGTTAATCGGTCAAGGATATACCTGGCTTTCTTTGTTTATTTAAAGACCGATCTTACGTCATGCTGATGCTGTGCGTTCGGCAGTGTGATTCTTACATGCTTTTCACCGATTGCCGAATGATGCCCCGAAATATGACAGATAGCTTGTCCGTAGCTATATGTCTCTCGAGATTGGCTTCAATGCCGTAAATATGGAACTGTCTGGTCTCACCCGGCACGTTCCAGGTTTTGATCTAAACGTTTTTATCCCTTTGTTAGTTTTCAGGCAAACTGACTGGCACGCCTCCGGAATTCGAAAGCCAGGGCCACGTGTGAAGCCAGCTGATTCGGCTTGCTGTGTGCTTGGCGCGAGCTGCATATTTTGCGTCAACACACTTTTTGGCACGCCCGGTGGGACACACACAAGTTTTTCAAGATGCCTGAGTTGAGCGACATCATGGACGTTACTTTGGAAGAATTGTCTGAAGAGCATCAACAGATGGTAAAGGCTGCTGCTGACCAATTCATTAAAAAATGTTTACTGTCCTTTGCCAAGAACAGGAGTGGTGCACCGTTTCTCAAGTCCGATCTGCCAAGAGTTCTCCTTCCTGGGCAATCTGATCTTACTGAAGAGGAAGAGAGGGAGAGATTTTCGGGCTTGTTATACAAAGCTTTGGGGGAAGCAATGACCAATCACAATGCTGCATTCTTGAACAGTTTTCGGCATATAATGGTAAGCATTTTTGGTCAACATGTGGACAAATCCTTTGAGCAGGTACATGGGCAATTGGGTGGCCCGACATACTTCAATATTCAAGCACCAGTTCAGAAACCACATGGTAAAGGAAATGCTGATGAAACTGGAGCTTCTGGTACTAAAGATGCAAATGGTCAGCTGATTCAGCAAGATCCTCAGCCTGCATTGCCGAAAACTCGCACATACGGTGATGTGGCATTCGGCTCCACAGGGAATCCGCCTGCCTCTGCTTACAAGATATCCCCTTTGAATAATAGATTGCAGAGGGATTTATATGGGAATGGATACTCGGAGTTCCTGGACTACAATGCTATTGACGCTCTCCCAAATCCCGGGTATGTTGGTACTGCAGGGATGCCCGCTGGAAGACCGGGGAATCAAGATTCAAATGTCGATCTCATGGTACAGAAAATGACCAAAGTACTGCAAAATCAATTCGGTCTGAAGCCCAAGAGTCAGGGATATATGTATTCGTCTCCCTTTCCAAAATGGTACCAAAGAGTGTCATTGCCGAATAGAGTCAAGGTTCCTGGAGTTCCTGGACTACAATGCTATTGACGCTCTCCCAAATCCCGGGTATGTTGGTACTGCAGGGATGCCCGCTGGAAGACCGGGGAATCAAGATCCAAATGTCGATCTCATGGTGCAGAAGATGACCGAAGTACTGCAAAATCAATTCGGTCTGAAGCCCAAGAATCAGGGATATATGTATTCGTCTCCCTTTCCAGAGTGGTACCAAAGAGTGTCATTGCCGAATCGAGTCAAGATCCCCACAGAATTTACTAAATTTTCGGGACAGGATGACACTAGTACTGTGGAACATATAGCTCGATATTTGATGCAGCTTGGAGAAGCTTCGGCAGATGAGGCCTTTAGAATCAGATACTTTCCTCTGTCGTTGACAGGTTCAGCTTTTACATGGTTTGCTTCTTTGCCTGCTCAGTCAATTTGCACGTGGAAAGATCTAGAGCAGAAATTCCATGCTCATTACTATACCGGTAGTACAGAAAAGAAGTTGGTTGATCTAACCAGCTTGAGGCAAAGGAATAATGAGACACCTACAGAGTTTCTCAGAAGATTCAGAGAGATTAAGGGCATGTGCTTTTCTCTGAACATACCTGATGATCAGTTGGCCGGAATGGCTGTTGCTGGTATGTTGCCTGCCATTCGGGAGAAGTTATTCGGGATGGAATTTGATGATCTTGGCCAGCTGTCTCAGAGATTGGCATTGATGAGCAATCAAGCATATGGCTTTAAGAAAGACGCTAGATTTGCTAAACACAATGATATAGCTGATATCTATAACCAGTTCCTCGAAAGGGCAGATCAAGAAGATGAATACGAGGATGACGAGGAAGTGGCTGCGGCAGAGTTAGTATGGGGCAAAGAACCAGTTACAATGGCTCAAAGGTGGATCAAAAAGATGAAAGGAACATATGATTTTGATGTGACTAAGGCAGACAAATTGTTTGAGTTCCTGGTGAAAGAAGGCCGAATCAAATTGCCAGAGGGGCGTTCTATGCTTCGGCCCGATGGAGTGAAAGATAAGAGGTACTGTGGTTTTCATGATAGAAATTCTCATTCCATTAATGAATGCAGAGTCTTTAGGATGAGGATTCAGAAAGCTATCCAGGAAGGACATCTGAAATTCGACAATAAAATGAAACTGGACAGTAACCCTTTCCCTCAGAATATGATCGGGTTCTCGGTCAACATGGTGAATGCTATTCCATCTGGAGAAGAGGGAAGATTGAAAGTTTTAACCTCAAGGAAAGCAAGACAAGATGGTTCAGTTGACCCCACTCGGCAGATCACAATTGAGCAGATTCGACAGAAAGATCTTCGGTTTCCGAATAGCCGATTTGAAGTAGGAGAATCCTCTAAGCCTAGAATTACTACACGCATTCTCCTCAACAAGTGGCAGCGCTAGCAAGAAGAGGAGCGTTTTCAAAGGCGTAAGTATGAGGAGGAGGAAAGAAGACGCGAAGAAGAAAGGCACAGGGAAGAACAAGAGGAATTTGTCCGAGAACAAGAACGTGCTCATTGGGGATGTGCTTTCTTCAGGCACTGTTGGAACGAAGGCTTAAAGCCTGTCTCTTATACACATCTAGATGTGTATAAGAGACAGTGCGGCGAGTTCATCGTTTCATTCGTTGCGCGATCCAGCGCCTGTCTCTTATACACATCTAGATGTGTATAAGAGACAGTGCGGCGAGTTCATCGTTTCATTCGTTGCGCGATCCAGCGCCTGTCTCTTATACACATCTAGATGTGTATAAGAGACAGTGCGGCGAGTTCATCGTTTCATTCGTTGCGCGATCCAGCGCCTGTCTCTTATACACATCTAGATGTGTATAAGAGACAGTGCGGCGAGTTCATCGTTTCATTCGTTGCGCGATCCAGCGCCTGTCTCTTATACACATCTAGATGTGTATAAGAGACAGTGCGGCGAGTTCATCGTTTCATTCGTTGCGCGATCCAGCGCCTGTCTCTTATACACATCTAGATGTGTATAAGAGACAGTGCGGCGAGTTCATCGTTTCATTCGTTGCGCGATCCAGCGCCTGTCTCTTATACACATCTAGATGTGTATAAGAGACAGTGCGGCGAGTTCATCGTTTCATTCGTTGCGCGATCCAGCGCCTGTCTCTTATACACATCTAGATGTGTATAAGAGACAGTGCGGCGAGTTCATCGTTTCATTCGTTGCGCGATCCAGCGCCTGTCTCTTATACACATCTAGATGTGTATAAGAGACAGTGCGGCGAGTTCATCGTTTCATTCGTTGCGCGATCCAGCGCCTGTCTCTTATACACATCTAGATGTGTATAAGAGACAGTGCGGCGAGTTCATCGTTTCATTCGTTGCGCGATCCAGCGCCTGTCTCTTATACACATCTAGATGTGTATAAGAGACAGTGCGGCGAGTTCATCGTTTCATTCGTTGCGCGATCCAGCGCCTGTCTCTTATACACATCTAGATGTGTATAAGAGACAGTGCGGCGAGTTCATCGTTTCATTCGTTGCGCGATCCAGCGCCTGTCTCTTATACACATCTAGATGTGTATAAGAGACAGTGCGGCGAGTTCATCGTTTCATTCGTTGCGCGATCCAGCGCCTGTCTCTTATACACATCTAGATGTGTATAAGAGACAGTGCGGCGAGTTCATCGTTTCATTCGTTGCGCGATCCAGCGCCTGTCTCTTATACACATCTAGATGTGTATAAGAGACAGTGCGGCGAGTTCATCGTTTCATTCGTTGCGCGATCCAGCGCCTGTCTCTTATACACATCTAGATGTGTATAAGAGACAGTGCGGCGAGTTCATCGTTTCATTCGTTGCGCGATCCAGCGCCTGTCTCTTATACACATCTAGATGTGTATAAGAGACAGTGCGGCGAGTTCATCGTTTCATTCGTTGCGCGATCCAGCGCCTGTCTCTTATACACATCTAGATGTGTATAAGAGACAGTGCGGCGAGTTCATCGTTTCATTCGTTGCGCGATCCAGCGCCTGTCTCTTATACACATCTAGATGTGTATAAGAGACAGGTGCTCAGTTTCATGGATGGTAATGCAGGATACAATCAAATTTTTATGGCATTAGAAGATATAGTAAAGACAACTTTTAGATGTCCTGGGCACATAGGGCTGTTTGAAACATAGGGTTGTTTGAGTGGGTTGTCATGACCTTTGGATTGAAAAATGCTGGTGCAACTTATCAAAGGGCTATGAATTATATTTTTCATGAGTTGATCGGCAAGATTGTGGAAATATATATTGATGATGTGGTGATCAAGTCATTGGATCATGAGTCCCATTTGGCTGACATAAGGAAAACTCTGGAATGCACTAGGAAGCATGGACTTAAAATGAATCCGAATAAGTGTGCTTTTGGAGTTTCAGCTGGAGAGTTTCTGGGATTTTTGATATATGAAGGAGGAATAGGAGTTGGCAAGAAAAGCATGAAGGCAATTGATGAAATTGTTCCTCCGACTAACCTTAAAGAGTTGCAATCCCTGCTTGGCAAGGTAAATTTTGTAAGAAGATTCATATCAAACTTGTCACAAAAGGTGTTGCCCTTTTCCTCACTATTGAAAATAAAGAAGGATCAAAAGTTTGTATGGGGTGACGAACAACAGAAGGCTTTTGATGAAATAAAGGAGTACATGAAGAAGCCACCAGTATTGGTGCCTCCACAATTAAACGAGCCTTTTAAGTTGTACGTGGCGGCCGATGCCCAAACTATTGGATCGGCCCTCATTCAAGAATTTGAAGGGAAGGAAAGAGTGGTTGCATACCTTAGCCGAAAGTTATTAGATCCGGAGACAAGGTATTCGGCTATAGAAAAGCTTTGTTTATGTGTTTACTACTCCTGTACAAAATTTCGGCACTACTTACTACATGCCGAATGCATTGTGTATTCAAAATTTGATGTGATAAAACACATGTTGTCTATGCCAATTTTGAACGGAAGGATTGGCAAATGGATTTTAGCTTTGTCTGAGTTTGAATTAAGATTTGAATCGGCAAAGGCTGTTAAGGGACAGATTATTGCCGATTTCATTACTGAACATCATGATACATCAATAACTTTGCTTAACATTGTTCCTTGGGTGTTATTCTTCGATGGATCTTCATGCGACAAAGGTGGTGGAGCAGGTATCTTATTGATTTCACCCAAAGGAGAAACATTTGAGTTTGCTGTTCCCATTCAATCTGCTGTTACTAACAATCAAGCTGAGTATGAGGCATTGCTTAAAGGGCTCCAATATTTGAAAGAAGCAGATGCCATTGCGGTTGAAATTTTTGGAGATTCAGAATTGGTCATAAAGCAATTGAATGGTGAATACGAGTGCAAAAATGATATCTTGAAGAATTACTATGAAGAATGCAAGAAAATATTGAAGAGCTTTCGGTCGGTAATTCTGCAACACATTCCTAGAGGGGATAATGGAGAAGCAAATAGATTAGCCCAAAGTGCATCAGGATACAGAGAAAATCAGGAGGTATTTGCTGCTGATGACTGTGCTTTCGGAAGTAATTCGGCAGAAGGTGATTGGAGGAAAGAAATTGCCGATTATTTGGAAAATCCATCCCAGAAGGTTTCTAGAAGACTCAGGTATAAAGCTATAAAGTTTGTTCTTCTTGATAAAGATTTATATTATAAATCCCTGGACGGAGTATTATTACGTTGCCTAAATCAAGAAGAAGCAAAGAAGTTGATGAGTGAAGTGCATGATGGATTATGTGGAGCACATCAGTCAGCTTACCGAATGAAGTGGGTTATTAGAAGAACTGGATATTACTGGCCGACAATGTTGGAAGATTGCTTTGAATATTATAAGGGATGTCAAGACTGTCAGAAATTTGGAAACATTCAGAGAGTTCCAGCATCGGCTTTGAATCCCATTATCTGAGAGGGATTTTTTGGGGTCAAGACCGGAAATTTCCGCTTAGTGGCAAATTCCAGCAAAACCGGTCTGACCGGTTTGGCCCAGAATGTTGCAACTTGAATCATCAAGTGCGAAATGTAGATATATTTGAGTTATTTCTGTGGGATATCACTCTTGGCATATGAAAGTCAGCTTATACCTAAGTGGTAGTAAGTTTTCTTGGCACATTTCAATATGAGAAATTTATTTTGTGCCATTGACCAAATGTTGACCTAATCCTCCCAAGTCCTTAACAAGGAAGTGTGCATGTCACATGCACTCCATCTATGTGCTTAATTCATGCAACACACCTTTGCCCAATCTAGATCGGCTAGAATCGGCTCTGCTTTACGGTGTGACGACTTATCCCCTCATAGCCGAATCCGAAACCGATCTAGGTTGCTACGTGTCGTGGGTTCAAGCTTGTCGGTATCGTGTAGATCTTGACAGAACCGGGTGTCATGCGGTAGATGCAGGTTTTTGGGTCGTCTTAGAGCTAATCATCCGGTGGATTAGAATTCGATTCGATCTGATAGATTTATCTTTATCGATTAAGTTTGTTCCTTCGCCATGGACCCCGATTCGGCTAAGTAGCCGTATTCGGCAGTGCTCTCACGAGTGAACGTGTGTTCGTGGGTTTGCATTGGGCAATGAATGCTTTTAGCCTTTCACGATATCATGATTGAAAGAATCGGCCAGATCTGTCCCTGCTTCTTTCATGTCCTCCACAGAGTGCTCCACTTCACGCTCCAGGCCCCTCTCGCAAACATCGAATCTACTGTAGTCGACGCCAGAATGAATCCGCACGGCGTTGAAGGCGAGTGCTGCACCATAGCCCATACCGGCCCTGGAGATATCAGGAAGGATGTGGTTGATTTTGTTCACCCGATCCAAAGCCGTCCTGCCTGTAGCATTGGCCGTAAGGGCAAGTCTGGCGACGGCTGCTTCTAGAGTCTGAAGCTGTTTTTCCAGAGCTAAAAGAAAGAGTAAGCGAAAGCAAGAAGGAAAAACAAGGAGCAGGAAGGGAAAGCGAGATCAAGAATAAGAAGATACTCACCAGCAGCTCGCTTCCGAGCAATGTCACGTTCCCTGGAAATTCGATCAATCTCTTGATTCTTATCTTCCAGAATAAGTTGAAGGTTGACAACTTGATGAATCAAGTCTTCTGGAAGATCATCATCGACTCTCCTGTGTGAAGGCAAACCAGATAAGAATGATTGCATTATCATAAAATGGAAATAAGAAGGAGATAACCTCCTCTTGGAGGTGCTAGATGCACCAAGCTCGGAATTTTGCCTGCTGCTCACAGAAGACATTTTCTAGGATGGATTGGATGATGAATGAGAAGAAGAAAGGGTGTTCTTTGAGTTCTAAGATTAAAGCAGGGCAGTCTGGAAAATGTTGGCCGAAACGGAGTGGAGAGGCAGTTTAAAAGGACTATCGAGGAGTGCGTTGAAAGGTGAGTCGGCAGATGAAGCAATTATGACGCGCGTATGTTTCCAAGGTACTGAAGATGACAGGTGGACCCGATAAGAAGACGAAAGGGCATTCGGCAAAATAAGCAAGAAGCTGGTCAGTAATGAAGAATCGGTAAAGTGGTGATGCCGCCGGACTTCGATCGAGAAAGAACATGATAGATGGAGCTGGCTTGCAAAAAGGAAACACGTGATAACAAAGAATGCCGAATGTATTTAGAAGGGATAAAATTCGTTCGGAAGATTTAGATCTTGGTTCGCCATTTGAAGATTGGAACTTGAAGGATGCGACGAACTAGGGTTTGAATTTGAAAAACGTGCTCCGAGGATTCGGAAGCGGAAAGCGAATATCGAACAGATTCAGCTTGAAGTGTTGGGGATTCCTGGTCAATTCCGAGATAAAAGTATCCTTTATCCCGAAATTGAAGGGGCATGTGTTAACACCAAAAATTAGCACCAGGAAGAGGATGACAAGTTGCCTGTGAAGCCATCCGGGCCGGGTGCTTTGTCTAGCGGCATTTGCATGATGGCCGTCCACACTTCTTGTTCTGTGAAAGGCTGCTCAAGATGGTCAAGCGGGAATCGCTGAATGCCTAGCGCCGGCCACTCAAAGTCGCGCTGTCGTGGCCCTGGATGCCCCATGACCTGGGAGAAGTACTCGAAAGCGACCGCATTTTTGGCCTCATGGGACACTGCCCAGCCCTCATCATGTTGGAGTTGGTGGATGTGATTTTTTCTTTTCCTCGCATTGGCTTTGAGATGGAAGAACCTCGTATTGGCGTCACCCTCTCTCAAGTTCGTCACTCTAGACGCTTGCCGCTTCCTGGCTTTTTCTATCACAGCAAATCCGAGGGCCCTTCTTTTCAGTGCTTTGCGCAGCTTGAACTCCTCGTCCGAGAGTTCCCTATCCTCCTGAGCGATGTCAAGTTGTTTGATAATTACATTGGCCATTTGAAGCATCATCTTAGCCTCGGAGATGATATTCGAGCCCCACTTTCGCAGCAACTTGGATGTTATGGCCAGCTTATGATGGAGGATGCTGATCGGCTGCGTGTAGCTTGTTGGCATGTCCCAGATTTTCTTCACTTCGTCTTTGAAGCCTGGGATTTTTGTCCAAAAATTTTCGAATTTAAATGGGCGTGGTCGCCTTGGCGTGGACATGCAGGTTAAGAGAAGTGGGCAATGATCGGAGACCGAAGTTGTTAAAGCGAGCACACCGAAGTTGTCATAAGCCACGTCCCAATCCTCGTTACAGAAGGCTCTATCCAGCTTGACCATTATTGGCCTCCTCCTCTCGTTACTCCATGTGTACTTTCGGTTTTGTAATTTGATCTCCTTGAGTCCGCAATGGTTTATAGCCGCTCGAAATTGCCTCATTCTTGGAAGGTTCAGGTTGCGATTGTTTTTGTCTTCGGCCCTGTAGATTAAGTTGAAATCACCCATCATGAGCCATGGTTCATCCCCACGTGGCTTAATGCGTCGCAGTTCATTGAGGAAGGCCGGCTTCTGAGTATCTCGCGTTGGTCCGTAGACAACAGTGAGGAGGAAAGGGGCGGCTTCATCAGCCGGTCTTACATTTGCAGTAATCGAGAAGCGGCGGATGACTACGTCTTCTAGCGTGAGCTCACTATCATTCCAAAGCAGGAGGATGCCACCCCTAGAGCCGACGGAAGGCTTATAGGCAAAGCTTCTTAATTTGTACCCTCCCAGGAACGCATCTTGGGAGAACTGGGTAATCATCTCTACCTCATTCCTGACCTCTTGGATGGAGAGAGAGGGCAGCTCAAGCTCAGGCAAAGATTCTTGTATGCCATGCTGAGGAGAGCTTGGAAGGTTCTTTGGTGGAGATGAGGCTTCTGGCTGAGGAGGTGGCATTCGGTACTCAATGAAGCATTGTGGGCTTACCGAATGGCTCCTCATGGGTCTACAAAAACGTCTCCTTATGAATTGGTGTATGGACATCATGCCATTTTGCCATGGGAATTACAAACAGAGTCAAGGAGAATACAGTTGCAGAAAGATTTGAGTTCTAAAGATTACAGTAACTTGATGATAGACGAATTGGAAGATTTGCATATAATTTGTCTCAAAGCATTGGAAAATATTGAGAAGAATAAGATGCGAGTTGCCAAATATTACAACAAGAAGGTAAAAGTCAGGCAAGTTACTGTAATCTTTAGAACTTAAATCTTTCTGCAACTGTACTCTCCTTGACTCTGTTTGTAATTCCCATGGCAAAATGGCATGATGTCCATACACCAATTCACACAAAGAAATCTTCCAGCTTCTCTTCAGCAAGATACACAGAATCCTCCCATTGAGCCTGAAAGGCTTCCTTCCTCCATTCGGGAAGTCAGGAACGAGGTAACCAAAATCATTCAACTTTCTCTACCCTTTTTCCCAGCGGATTATTACTAATTCGGCAAGACCATCTTTTTCAGGAGAAATCCAATTCATCATCCAGCTATTCTTTTGCTGTGGACGACTTGGTTGCCGAACAAGGGGAAGAAATATCTGCTGGCCAAACTCTGTCAGAAGAGAATCAAACAAAGCTGAAAGATATCCTTGCTTTGCTGCACAAAAGCATCCAAGATCAAGTCAAAGATGCTGATCTCTTAAGGGATGTACTAGAATCCATTGACCAAGAACTTCCTGATGATATCAAAACTTCTTGATAGGCTCTGGCCACCGAAATCTTGACCCCCACCGAAGAACAATCCGCATCTTTCTTCCTCGGCCCCTCAGGGAATCCAGATCCCTCCGAAATTATTGCGGCCGAATCCCAGAGGATCCCTTTCAAGATTTCATTGACAAAACCTCATGAGTGGCAAGACGCCTTCAAGAACTGGCCTTTGCCCCCAATCACCGGCTGGAGAAATTGGTATAAAAGGATATCTGATGACAAGGTTTGGGTTAATGGCACAATTGGTGTTGAACAAGCAAGTAATGGTAAGCATTTTTGGTCAACATGTGGATAAATCCTTTGAGCAGATACATGGGCAATTGGGTGGCCCGACATACTTCAATGTTCAAGCACCAGTTCAGAAACCACATGGTAAAGGGAATGCTGATGAAACTGGAGGTTCTGGTACTAAAGATACAAATGGTCAGCCGATTCGGCAAGATCCTCAGCCTGCACTGCCGAAAACTCGCACATACGGTGATATGGCATTCGGCACCACAGGGAATCCGCCTGCTCGTACAACAAACCGGCCCCGTGCCAACATCGAGTCCTTTAGTCGAGTCGTCGAGTTCTTCGAGAGGAGTCATCGATCCGTCGACCTCCGTAAGTACCGGCAACCTTGTATCATGCTTAGTATCATGCGGTGGATTTAAGCTTTGATGCAAGTAGTCTTGTTACCATGCTTAGTATCATCCGGTGGATTTAAGTTGTGGTCTCAAGAAGGTTCCTCTGTTAGGTCATGAGCCATGCGGTGGGCTAAGATCTAGTATGGACCAAGTTATCGGCTCTGTTAGATTTCGGCAAGATCTAACAGATTCATTAAGTTACCCCGTGTTGCTTCGTTTTTACTCTGTGCTTAATTCATGCAACACACCTTTGCCCAATCTAGATCGGCTAGAGTCGGCTTTGCTTTACGATGCGACGATTTATCCTCTCATAGCCGAAACCGAAACCGATCTAGGTTGCCACGTGTCGCGGGTTCGAGCTTGTCGGTGTCGTGTAGATCTTGACAGAACCGGGTATCATGCGGTAGATGCAGGTTTTTGGGTCGTCTTAGAGCTAATCATCCGGTGGATTAGAATTCGATTCGACCTGATAGATCTATCTTTACCGATCAGGCTTGTTCCTTCGCCACGGACCCCGATTCGGCTAAATAGCCGTATTCGGCAGTGCTCTCACGAGTGAACGTGTGTTCGTGGGTTTGCATTGGGCAATGAATGCTTTTAGCCTTTCACGATTAGATTGTATCATGCGGTGGATTAATCTAATCTGATTAGTGGTGTGGTTACAAACAAGTCGTATCATGCGGTGGATTAACTTGTTTGTTGCCATGCTTGACGGGTGCTGCTTTCGGCCTATGCATTCTTGTTTCAGTGTAAATTCGTGACTGTGTTATGGGTTCGTATTAGACACTGAATGCTTTTAGCTTTTCATGGTTAGATTGTATCATGCGGTGGATTGATCTAGTCTGATTGGTGGTGTGGCCTCAAACGGGTCAGGTGCTGCTTTCGGCCTAACATCGTTTGTTGCCATGCCTGACGGGTGCTGCTTTCGGCCTATGCATTCTTGTTTCGATGTAAATTCGTGACTTTGTCGTAGGTTCGTATTGGACACTGAATGCTTTTAGCCTTTCATGGTTAGATTGTATCATGCGGTGGATTGATCTAGTCTGATTGGTGGTGTGGCCTCAAACGGGTCAGGTGCTGCTTTCGGCCTAACATCGTTTGTTGCCATGCCTGACGGGTGCTGCTTTCGGCCTATGCATTCCTTGTTTACTGCGAATTTATGATCATGTCTCACCCTTTATTCATTCTCATGTCATGCCTATCTTCGTTAATCGGTCAAGGATATACCTGTTTTTTCTTTGTTTATTTAAAGACCGATCTTACGTCATGCTGATGCTGTGCGTTCGGCAGTGTGATTCTTACATGCTTTTCACCGGTTGCCGAATGATGCCCCGAGATATGACAGATAGCTTTGTCCGTAGCTATATGTCTTTCAAGACTGGCTTTCAGCGCCGTAAATATGGAACTGTCTGGTTTCACCCGGCACGTTCCAGGTTTTGATCTAAACGTTTTTATCCCTTTGTTAGTTTTCAGGCAAACTGACTGGCACGCCTCCGGAATTCGAAAGCCAGGGCCACGTGTTTGAAGCCAGCTGATTCGGCTTGCTGCGTGCTTGGCGCGAGCTGCAGATTTTGCGTCAACAATGTGTTGTCAGAGGAAGACGTCGCTCATTTCGACTTCGGGCCAAAGGAAGCTATTTTTCAGAAGCCCAAAGCTATTGATAATCATCTGAAGGCTTTATATATGAAGGGACATATTAACTGGAAGCCTATCTCTCGTATGTTGGTGGATGGAGGTGCGATTGTCAACTTGATGCCGTATTCTCTGTTCAAGAAGCTGGGAGGTTTAGATGAAGAATTGATCAAGACCAACATGACCATCAGTGGCGTCGGAGGAGGAGAGCCTATGAGTGCCAAGGGAGTTGCTTCTATGGAGCTTACTGTTGGAAGCAAGACATTGGCTACGGCATTCTTCGTCGCCGAGACGCTAGGTAACAACAACTACAGTTTAATCCTTGGTCGTGATTGGATTCATGCAAACCAGTGTGTGCCTTCTACCTTGCTTCAATTTTTAATTCAGTGGATAGATGATAAGGTAGAGATTGTTTATGGTGATTCATCGGCTTGTGTTGCAGTGGCCGATAGTTCTGCTTTAAATGATCATGAGAATCTTAGGTGCTTATCTTGTTTAGATTTATCTGATTGTGAGATCATTGGTTGCACTAAAGATGGTTTTGCTACTGCTGTTATGAAGCCGATCAACGATCTGGCTATACCGTCTCTCATGATTTGATGGATCCGAATCTAGAGTGGTTACAACAGAGGCGAGAACACTATCGGGCGCATAAGAACGATATGTGTGAAGCCATCGAAGATTTTGATGATTTGAGCAAGTTAGGACAAGGTTTTACATCGGCTGATCCTTTAGAGGAAGTAGATATTGGTGATGGTACTGTGCCTAGGCCGACGTTTGTAAACAAAAATCTTGATCCTGTGTTTAAATCTGAGTTAATAAAGTTATTAAAAGAATATGTTGATTGTTTTGCATGGAGTTACAATGAAATGCCCGGTTTAAGTCGTGATCTGGTAGAACACCGTTTGCCTATTAAATCTGTTTTTAGACCTTTTAAACAATCTCGTAGAAATTTTAATCCTGATATTTATGACCGAGTGAAAGAAGAAATCAATCGGTTGCTAAATGCTAAATTTATTAGACCTTGTCGATATGCTGATTGGATCTCTAATATTGTGCCTGTGGAGAAAAAAGGAACTAAGAAACTTCGTGTTTGCATAGATTTTAGGGATCTTAATAGAGCTACACCTAAAGATGAATATCCTACGCCTATAGCTTATTTTCTTGTTAATGCTGCATCTGGATATATGATTCTTAGTTTTCTCGATGGTAATGCTGGTTACAATCAAATATTCATGGCCGAAGAAGATATATCTAAAATGGCCTTTGTTTGTCCGGGTTTTGTTGGTTTGTTTGAGTGGGTAGTTATGACCTTTGGATTGAAAAATGCTGGCGCCACCTATCAGAGGGCTATGAATTTAATTTTTCATGATTTACTTGGCATTATAGTTGAAGTTTATATCGATGATATTGTTGTCAAATCGACTGGAGTAGATTCTCATTTAGCTGATTTAAGACTTGCATTTGAGAGAATGCGTCGATATAAATTAAAAATGAATCCACTCAAATGTGCTTTTGGAGTATCGGTTGGAAAGTTTATAGGCTTTATTGTACATGAGAAAGGCATAGAGATAGATCCTAAGAAAATTGAAGCTATTAACAATGTAGAGGCGCCTACATGTAAAAAAGATTTGCAAAAGTTCTTGGGCAAGGTAAATTACTTGAGGAGATTTATTTGCAATATGTCTGGGAAAGTGAGTGCTTTTACTCCTTTGCTTTGGTTGAAAAGTGATGCTGATTTTACTTGGGGGGCACGACAACAAGAGGCTTTTGATGAGATTAAACGATATTTGTTTTCGCCGCCCGTTCTTCAAGCGCCAAAGACAGGAGTTCCTTTCAAATTATACATAGCCGCTGAAGAAAATGTCATTGGAGGAGTTTTAACTCAAGAGACCGAAGGCAAGGAGTATGTTGTTGCATATGAGAGTAGAAGATTATTGGACGCCGAAACAAGGTACACTTTCATTGAAAAATTATGTTTATCATTATATCATATTTGTACCAAGTTGAGGCATTATCTTTTACCAAGTACTTGCATAGTAGCATGTCAAACCGACATAATTAAATATATGTTGCATAAACCAATTTTGAGTGGTAGAATCGGCAAGTGGGCTTATGCTTTAGTTGAATATGATTTGCGTTGTGAGCCATTAACTTCGATGAAAGGACAAGTTGTAGCCGATTTTATTGTTCAACATAGAGTAGATAAGCAACTTAATTTAAATATCGGTTATGTTACTTTTACTCCATGGAAATTACATTTTGATGGATCGGTTTGCAAAAGCGGTTGTGGTGTTGGTATTGTTATAATTTCTCCACATGGGGCTGTTTTTGAAGCTTGTAACCGATTAGATCATAAATGTACTAATAATCAAGTCGAATATGAGGCTCTTCTATTTGGCTTGGGAATTTTGCATGACATGGGAGTGAAACATGTAGAAGCTTATGGTGATTCTCTACTGGTGGTACAACAAGTCTCTAAGGTATGTCAATGCTTAGATGGATTTTTGAATGCTTATCTTGACCAATGCCTCGATATGATATCTTGTTTGGATGAATTTATGATTCGTCATGTACCACGAGAAAAGAATCCAATGGCAAATGCTTTGGCTCAAGTAGCATCTGGTTATAATGTTCAAAGAAGAAATTTTCAAGAACGAAAACCGGTGTTTTTGGAAGCTGAGTGTTCTGTTCGGGAGGAACCGATCAGACCGCTTCCTCAAACTGGTCTGACCGCTTTAACCGGTCTGACCGCTTCAGAGAACCGGTCTGACCGGTTTCCTGGTGAAGACGCTGCTTCGGCTGTTGTTTGCAACAAAGACGAAGTGGATGATTGGAGAACGCCTCTGATTAATTATTTGCAAAATCCTAGTAGTACGGTTGACAGAAAAATTCGACGATGGGCTCTCAAGTTTGTTTTGGACGGTGATGAGTTGTATCGTCGGACCATGGATGATTTGCTTCTCAAATGCTTAGGTCCTGTTCAAGCTAGGTTGGCAATGACAGAGGTTCATGAAGGAATTTGTGGTACTCATCAATCGGCTCCCAAGATGAAGTGGCTCCTTCGGAGGGCTTGTTTTTATTGGCCTACTATGATAGCCGATTGTTTCAAGTATTACAGAGGTTGTGAAGAGTGTCAAAAACATGGAGATATTCAGTTGGTACCTGCTGCATTGATGCATCCGATTATTAAGCCTTGGCCGTTTCGAGGATGGGGTTTGGATTTTATTGGTAAGATTCATCCATCTTCATCAAAAGGTCATTGCTTTGTGATTGTAGCTACTGATTATTTTACCAAGTGGACTGAAGCGATTCCTTTGAAGAATATGACACATAGAGAAGTGATTGAGTTTATTAGAGAGCATATTATACATAGGTTTGGCATTACACAAACTTTGACTACGGATCAAGGGACTTCGTTTATATCCAAAGAGGTGCGTGAATTTGTCAATTCCTATGGTATTAAACTTCTTAATTCATCTCCATACTATGCTCAAGCCAATGGTCAAGCCGAGTCTAGCAACAAGACTTTGATAAAGCTCATCAAGAAGAAGGTAGAAGATCATCCCAAACGATGGCATGAGGTATTATCTGAAGCTTTATGGGCTCATCGTATTTCTAAACATGGTGCTACTAAAGTTACTCCTTTTGAGCTTGTATATGGTCAAGAGGCCGTTTTACCTGTTGAGGTGAATCTTGCCGCATATAGACTTGCAAAGCAAAATAATCTTGATGTTGATACATATTATGCTTTGATGATGGATAATATTGATGAGGTGACCGACAAGCGTTTGGAGGCTTTAGAAGAAATTGAGAAAGATAAAAGGTGAGTGGCTAGAGCATACAACAAGAAAGTAAAAGCTAAGTCCTTTCAAGTAGGCGATTTGGTTTGGAAGACAATTTTGTCCATTGGATCGAGAAGCAACATATTTGGCAAATGGTCTCCTAGTTGGGAGGGTCCTTTCAAAGTTGTAAGAGTTTGTTCAGGGAATTCTTATATGGTGGAAACTTTGCAAAGACAGCAGCTGCCTCGAGCTCTCAACGGAAGATATTTGAAGAGATTTTATCCAAGTGTTTTGCAAAATGCTTGATGATACATGGCCGATTTATATGAAAAATCGTCCTTAGTGCAAAAATGGCCGGTGAAGTATATAACATCGACCTTAGAATGTTTTTCAGTGCATATAATTTACTAAAAAACAGGGGGGCATATGTTCGCACCCAAAATTGGTAGTTGCCCATCAGGCCGAGGGTAACCGGTCAGACCGGTTCTAGGAAGCGGTCAGACCGGTTTCCCTGTAGCCGATCTGGCAAAAGCCAAACCGGTCTGACCAGTTTGCCAAAGCGGTCTGACCGGTTTGACTCCGAGTTGGAGTAGAAGTAGGACTCTTATTCGTTTCCAAATTGTAAAAAGGATTCCTTCTGGGGCAAGACCTCCCCACCCTATAAATATAAAGGGTCGTGGCCGATTGAGATCTATCTATCCAATCGATCAACAATTTATTTTCTATTTTTATCTCAAACCCTAGCTTTTCCAACCCCTTTGCTTTCTTTGCTCGTCTCTACGGCGTTCAAGGAGGTCCTGAGTGGCCTGACCGATCTCAGGACGACCCTAGGCGCGCCATCTCCGACGGGGTCCCTCCCGAGGTGGTGATCTTAGGTTTTTCCCGAAGCCCCGACGGGAACCGGTCTGACCGGATCCACGAACCGGTCTGACCGGTTTGGGCGAGACTGCGGCGAGTTCATCGTTTCGTTCGTTGCGCGATCCAGCGCTCCGCGTGTGTTGGCCGGAAAAAGCGTCAACAAGATTAATTAGTTCATTCATTGCTTCCTCCTTCGACATGCTCACCCATCTGGATGGGTAGATTATCGTTTGCTTGGGCAACATTAATACATTATTATTATTATTATGCTTTTCTTCCTGCTGTGATCTTGCTGCTCAGGCTAGCTGCCGCATGCTTTTTCTCCCTGCTTCGTTGATGATTGGATTCTCTCTTTTTTTTTCTCGTTCTAGGCAAACGGACTAGATTTAGATTCCTTCTCAATTTTGGCATTTTGATGCTGTATATGGTGGAGATAAGATAAATAAAAATATATATGCACCCATAGGCCTCCCTCTCTCCCTATATATTTGACCAAATGATTTTAATCAAATTAAACATCCAAATAAATCGATGTTTGGAGGAGACATGGTTGGTGGTTTCGGATAGACGATGAGATGAATCTGATCGAGATGCAGCAATACTACGGGCGTACGGTTTCTTTAAATGTTGATGTGCTTCTCGTCTCGATCCTTCATCATCATACAGTAGATAAAAACCGCTGCTGCATGCATGCTTTCGGGTTGGCACATGGAAGATTAATTCAATCAAACGTGTTCCACGTCAGCATGCTGTCTAATCTAACCGCTGACGTGGGTCCTGCCCTGCCCTATCCCTCCTGCTGACGGCGCGGGCCCACACGCACACAGTCACCGGCCCATGACCCATTCATCATCCGCAGCTCTGCCTTTGCTGTGTGCTGCTGCTGTTTACTTTTGCACACCCAAAAATAAACACACAAGTGGACATCATCAGCTTCTTGCCCACACGAATGTATAAAAACCAAAATTAATTACAACCGATGTGCTATGAATTAAGATCATAGATGCATGGTCAAACTTTCAAAACTTGTCCCATCAAAAAGTTAAAATGTGGACAGCACATGCTTAATTGCGTGCTGTCGTTAGACGTACTCGTCATGAAAATATATTTTCCATAACATATAGTAATCATCAATTATATACTGTATCTATCAACAGAGCATTTTTTGTGTAAGTCAAATTAAGTGCCATATTCAACCAAGTGGAAGATAGAAATACGAGAAGCGTGACCCATCTTTCATCTGAAAGAAAAATTGCGGTGGTTAGTAAGTAGCGTGTACAGGACTATATAGGTAGCTAAGGTAGGTAGATGCATCACGGTTGACGCATGCCCGCGTGCATGCTTTTGTTAAGGTGATAAATAATAAGTAGGTGAAAATCGCAACAGTAGAAATAAAAAAGTCAGAAAAATAAAGCTAACTAGCAGCTAGTTGATCTAATTGCTTCTTGGATGCCGCCAACACGTACTTGTGTAGCCGGTACTGCAGATAATTACTACTCCAAAAGCAACGTGTCTGACCAAATTGATCATCGGTGCGTGATGGAATGGATCGATATGATCCAGGGCTGAGCTAGCTGCTAGCTAGGTCCACCATGGACAGTGTCAAGAATGTCGCCGTGTACGTCCGTTATGCCTTGTTGTTTGGTACTACAGTACGTCAATCCATCTATTCAGCAACTGCTTATATCATGTCAGGCATGTCGCAAAAATATGATTTGAGCAAAACTACAGTGAACTGAAAAGCGTGCAAGGAACCTGAGATTCATATTCAGTGTGTCAACAATAGAAACGAAAAATTATCCGGAACTTGTTCTTGGGATGTATGCACGGAAAAGATCCCGGAAAAGTATATGCTAGCATTCAGGTTACAGACTCAAGCTCTAGGGGGACAGGAAAGTCAAGTGATTTTTGCTTGGTTTTCACCCCCTACTGCTTCAGAGAGACCTCATGCTGAGCGATTCGCCTGAAGAGTTCAACTGCAGAAACTGGCAGCCTATTCCCTCCATCATCAAGAGCACCTTGTTTGTTTGCCTGTGGATAAAGCAGTTCACAGTGAGTTATCAAGCGACAATTGGATTAAACAAACAAACGCTCTTCTGCATGTCCACGCCATTTTCTGAAAACACACATTGATTTAGCTTTGACATGCATAAATCAGCAGGTCCACATATTACTCTTGTGCACAACAAACAAGCAAAAAAAGATTCAACTTAACTTTTTAAATGCAATGTGTGGAATTAACAAGAATAGTGCTCATCATTATGTGCAGACTTCATATTAGAAACCACCACAAAACATTGCAATCCCAGCAATGAGATGGACCCATGCATATGGAGTAGTTCTCACAACAAGAACTATTGTGGATAGACTATCTAAATAAACATCTGGTAACTGCAATGAAACTGCTGCTACAAAATTACATATACCTTGAGATCAGATAGCTTTGCACTAATGAAACATGGAACTTTTATTCAAGATGCTCTTCACTTTGTCAGAACACATTCAAGCTTTCTTCTGAAACAAACTAACATGCAAACTTGTTTACTACGACTAAACCATAAGGCTCCAATTTTTCAATATGTTTGATCAAAGGTCGAAAGTGCTGCTTGGGCAACTTTGCTCGTATCAAACTCAAACTGAACTACAGTGTCATTTTTTCAGGAAAGCAAGGCACATATTCAATACAACATCACTCCCAAGGGACCTTGCTAATCATGAACTGAACAAAAGCTCCAAACAGGACCAAACGTATGGTCATCATTCATGACAGGAAGAATTTTAGAACAACCATAGTTGAGCATGAAAACATACTGCTTGGTCAACACTTATTCAGTTCAGAAAGGAGCTAATCCATGCTGATGAAAATCTGCAGAACAGAGAAGCAAAGTGAATATATGCACATTAAGTATGATAATAAATATCCTTTTTATATGCAGATTAAGCAGAGACAAACAACATTCTGACGCAGATGAATAACACTATTCTCATTCAAAACACTCGGGGGCATGGCATGACGAATTCCTCTACCCTCTTGACAAGGCCACCGCGATCTTTCTTGAAGCCCTTCAGGAATTGCGCCCTGAAGTGTTCCTCAGCGATCAGGTACCGCTTCCGCTCCTCGTCCGTGAGCTCTTCCATCGTCGCGGTGATGATGTTGTCCTTGTCGAGGTCGCACGTCGATCCAGACATGATTATAAATAGACAACATTAATTTCCATGTTGTCACGTTCTGGAGAAGGCTCAAAATCAACTAACTCTTCATCTTCAACCACTGGAGAAATTGGTGGAATAGCATCAATGGTTGAAGTAGTTCTGGCCCCTGCCTCTGTTGACAAACCGGTCTGACCGGTTCCAGAAACCGGTCTGACCGCTTCTGCAGCGGTGGGCTGATCAGAACCGGTCTGACCGGTTTCTGAAACCGGTGTGACCGGTTCGTCCAGAACCAGAATCTCGGCTTTCGTTTGCATCGGTTTTTGGAGATAGTAATATTTTTTTGCAACCATATAACCATATGCTTTCTGAGCCATAGTATTTGCCTTGTCATTCTCTTCTCTTGGAATATGTTTGATAGTAAATTCATCAAAAGAAGCAATGATATCAAGACATCTATCAAGATATGCATTTAATGAACCATTGTAACATTGGCATACCTTCGACACTTGTTGTACCACCAGGAGCGAATCACCAAAAGCCTCAACATGCTTTATTCCCATGTCTTGCAAAAATTCCAAGCCAAATAGAAGAGCTTCATATTCAACTTGATTATTGGTTCGCTTTTCTTCCAATCGGTTTGAAAATTCAAAGACGGCACCACTTGGAGAGATCAAAACGGCACCAATTCCTTGTCCATCATTGCAAACCGATCCATCAAAGTATAACTTCCATGGGGTACAAGTAACATATCCGACATCGAAGTTGTTTGTATCATTTATCCGATGTTCAACAATAAAATTAGCTACAATTTGGCCTTTCATAGATTTTAAAGGTTCACAAGCCAAATCATACTCAACTAAAGCATAAGCCCATTTATCGACTCTTCCACTACCACTTAAAATCGGTTTTTGCAACATATGTTTAATCACATCGGTTTGACACAACACGATGCAAGTACTAGATAGTAGATAATGCCGCAATTGAGTACAAGCATGATACAAGGATAAACATAACTTCTCAATAAAAGTATACCTTGTTTCTGCGTCAATGAGCCGTCGGCTTACATAAGCGATCACATACTCCTTGTTGCCGATTTCTTGAGTCAAAACAGCCCCAATAGTTCTATCTTCAGCCGCCACATAAAGTCTGAACGGAACCCCTCTCTTAGGCGCCCTAAGCACCGGTGGTGAAGACAAGTATTCTTTGATCTTTTCAAAAGCTTCTTGCTGTTTTGCCCCCAGGTAAAATCGGCTTCATCTTTCAACCGAAGTAAAGGAGTAAAAGCATTAACCTTTCCAGACAAGTTAATTATAAATCTCCTCAAGAAATTTACCTTGCCTAGAAACTTTTGCAAATCTTTCTTGCAAGTAGGAGCTTCGACTTTCTTCATAGCTTCAATTCTCTTGGGATCAACTTCTATGCCGTTCTCATGAATAACAAACCCAAGAAACTTCCCAGCCGAAACACCAAAAGCACATTTGAGTGGATTCATCTTCAAACCATACCGTCGCATCCTCTCAAGAGCAAGTTTTAAATCGGCTAGATGAGGAATTAAACCATCCAATTTAACCACAATATCATCAATATATACTTCCACAATAACACCAAGTAAATCATGAAAGATTAAATTCATAGCCCTTTGATAAGTTGCACCGGCATTCTTTAATCCAAAAGTCATAACCACCCACTCAAATAAACCAATAAATCCCGGACATTGAAAGGCCGTTTTGTGCATATCCTCTTCGGCCATGAAGATTTGATTATATCCGGCATTACCATCAAGAAAACTAACAACACGATGTCCAGAAGCTTCATTGATTAAGACATCGGCTATAGGCATAGGATACGAATCTTTGGGAGTGGCTTTATTAAGATCTCTAAAATCAATGCAAACTCTAAGCTCGCCGGTATGGATTTTGCCCCACTTTCCGATCTATGCCCGACAGACATTTGACCTTCTCATTTGCACTAAGAGAATCGGAATCGGCCATTGCAATGAAGGAAGAAGTATCACCATGTACAACTTCAACTTCATCGCCGATCCACTGAATAAGATATTGATGCAAGGTAGATGGAATACATTTATTTGCATGAATCCAATCTCGACCAAGGATTAAACTGAAGTTACCTTGCACCTTGGAAATGAAGAAAGCCGTAGCAATAGTCTTGCTCCCGACGGTCAACTCCATAGAAGCCACCCCCTTGGCGCCAATGGGATCACCTCCACCAACTCCACTGATCGTCATGTTCGTCTTGATCAATTCTTCATGATAATTCCCATCTTCTTGTAGAGAGAGTATGGCATAAGATTTACAATAGCTCCACCATCAACCAACATACGAGAAATTGGCTTCCCGTTGATGTGCCCTCTCATATATAAAGCCTTGAGATGATTCTCTGATTCACTAGGCTTCTGAAAAACGGCATCTTGAGGCCCAAGTTGAAGGTGAGAGACTTCCTCCTCCGGTATCACATAATAATTAGAAGACAAATATACAACATTGATTTCCATGTTGTCATGTTCTGGAGAAGGCTCAAAATCAACCAATTCTTCATCTTCAACCACTGGAGGAATTGGCGGAGTAGTATCGATGGTTGAAGTAATCTCAGTTCCCGCTTCTGTCGTCAAACCGGTCTAACCTGTTCCAGAAACCGGTCTGACCGCTTCTGCAGCGGTGGGCTGATCAAAACCGGTCTGACCGGATTCAGAAACTGGTCTGACCGGTTGTACTGCTGATTGCACAACGGGCTTAGCTCGCCAGATCTTGGTCTGAGGGATCATAGGCCTGTAATTGTTGAAGTATTCATCCCTCAGCTTCTGAGCTTCCTGTTCCCTTTTTTCTTTGTTCCGCAGGCGTTGTAACTTCCGTTTCTGCGTATGAGTCAATCCAGAAGGACACCACCTTGGTTGGAAGACCTTCTTTATGCCCTTGCTACTGCTAGCTTCATGATCATTAGCTATGACCGGCTTTTTGACTGGAACAGGAACCGAATTTCCAATGACTATCGACTTTCTACCCAAATCTTCCATAGCCACTGGAATACTGCAAATTGTTACAATCCCACTGGTTTTGGCTTGCACGTCCTCCTTTTTCTCCTTGACACAGTATTCTTGCTTAGGAGGAGCTTGGAACCTTTGTTCAGACCGAAACCGGTCTGACCGGTTTACAAAACCAGTCTGACCGCATTTGGGAGTAGGACCTGATTGGTATGAGCCCAATCAGTCATATACTGAAATCCCAGTAACATCACCACGGCGCTTATAAACTGTAGAATTGATCCAACGCTGCGGTGACCTCTGTCTCTTTTTTGTTGGCCGATCAATTTGAACGGCCTTTGTGTACTTGTTCATGAGCTGAGAGAAAGTAGGTCCTTGCTTCAGAACCTTTCCCTGAACCTTTGGTTCATTAAACTTCCAAGTACCCACTTCCGGGCGCTTGGGCTTGAAAGTCTTTGGACGGACTGGAGACAAACCGGTCTGACCGGTTTGGGAAACCGGTCTGACCGGTTTCGCCTGGCTAGCGAACCGATTCTCTTCCAAGGAACTTCCTTGCCCCCCGGGCCTTGATGTGTTAATTGTAATCTTCAGAGACTCTTCACCATCAAGAGTTCTCCCAATCATCACTGTTCTGACCGGAACTTTGTCATTAACTTTTTCCGGCCTTGGGTCTCCAATCACCACGTTCTTTCCCTTAGCTCCATCGGCTTGTGACGGCCGAATCAAGACCTTAGCATTCACATCCAAGGTATGAACAGGGAAAGGAGCCTTATCAACTTGCATTTCAGCTAGCACTAATCGACCTTCATTAAGGGCCGATTGTACCTGTCGTCGAAAAACATTGCAATCGTTGGTTGCATGAGAAAAAGAATTATGCCACTTACAATATGCACGATTTTTCAATTGATCGGCTGGTGGAATTGCATGAGAAAGTTTAACAAAGCCATTCTTAAGCAATTCATCAAAAACACGATCACATTTGGCTACATCAAAAGTAAATTTTTCTTCTTGCCGATTTTTCTGAATCGGCTTCAACGAGGGACAAGAACCAGGTTTACTCTTTGATGACCAAACAAATTCAGCAGCATAAATTTCTTTATCATCGTCCGAACTATCAGAATCATTATCAATAATATGCTCATTCGAACGAGGTGGTTTAGCAGATTCTTTTGCATTTTTAAACTTAAGCTCTAGACTCATAGCCTTCATTTGCAAGTGATTAATAGTAAGAAAATCAGAACCCTCTAGTTTTTATTTGAAATGAGACCGTAAGCCCGCAAAAGCTAAATCTGCAAAATCTTTTTCAGAAACAGTTATGTTAAAACATCGGTTCTTAACATCTTTAAATCTTTTGAAGTAATCAAGAACCGATTCCTCTCGGCTTTGCCTAACCGATCTTAAGTCAGACAATTTAGCTTCGTTTTCTCCGCTAAAGAAATGATCATGAAATTTACGCTCCAATTGAGTCCAATTTTGAATAGAATTAGGAGCAAGCGAAGAAAACCATGAAAAAGCAGTTCCAGTTAAAGATAATGAGATCAACCGTATACGCAATGGTTCATAAAATGATGCTTCTCCTAATTGCAAGATATATTGACTAATATGTTCCCAAGGAGTTCTATTATCTTCACCACTGAATTTAATAAAATCAGGAACACGCCAACCATTAGGATAAGCAACTAAATCAAATTCAGGAGGATACGGTTTTTGATATAAGCGTGAACTACCCAATTCAAGCCCGAGTCTTGCTCAAGTGTATTAGCTATATCTTCTTTAAACTTAGCTAACTCGTCTTGATAGTTCCCATCACCTCTATTTTGTGGAAAACGGGGAACATTATACGCCGCACTTTGAGAAGCATTCGGAATTGGCCCGTGAGACGCGCCAGATCCGTGGGGTATACTTCCCACAACCGTAGTGCATGGAATAGTGTAAACAGGACCAGGAGCCACCGTACTAGATAAAACCATCGCACCCGGTGCCCCTGCACCCATGGAACCGGTCTGACCGCCAGAGGAGGCCAAACCGGTCTGACCGGTTATGAAAACCGTTCTGACCGGTTCGTGGACCGAACCAGGGTGAGATGATTGTCCCGCATAGAAATTCATCGGCATGCCTAAATTAGGATCTTAAACAGGTTCTGGCACGCCTGATGAGCTAGGAATTGAGTTAGGTAATTCATTAGATTCTACATTATTTTTACCTTTATCAGAATTACCCGACATACTAGCAATCAACTCACTAGTAGCAGTTTGTGCAGCAAGCAATTTATCATCCATCATGCAAGTAATTTGCTGCATCAAATCGGAGGATTCGCCAGTTACCTTTGGAAGTTCTTCAACTTGGTCGTTTGCCAGCTTGAAAGCCGGCATGACGAATTCCTCCACTCTCTTGACAAGACCACCGTGATCTTTTTTGAAGCCCTTCAAGAATTGCGCCCTGAAGTGCTCCTCAGCAATCAAGTACCGCTTCCGCTCCTCGTCCGTTAGCTCTTCCATTGTCGCGGCGATGATGTTGTCTTTGTCAAGGTCGCACGTTGATCCAGACATTATTGGAGTAGATTAAATCGGTCTTGAAACCAGATTAATCTGTCCCCAGCGGAGTCGCCAAAAAGTATGTTGACACGAAAGCGCGCCAACAAACTTGAAGATCGATCGAACGAGCAGCACGGCCGTCACAACGGCCAACTCCTGAGCTCCTCGGGCAAACCGGCCAGCCCGCCTCCATCCCCTCCGTCCTCCTGCTTCACCTCCGCCTCCTCCCACCCCGGCGCGGCCTCATCCTCCGGCGACCTTGGCGGCGGCGGCGTGGCCGTTACCTACGCCTTAATCAGGTCGCTGAGGCTGAGGTACTTGGTCTTCTTCCCCTTTCCCCGCGCCCTGGACCTCGGCCATGGCTGCCTACCCCGAGCACGCGACACGAGCACAGATGGATGGGAATATCTCTTCCTCTAGACGCCATTGACTGGCAGGATGTTGAGCGGCGGTGTCAACGTGGAGGTCTGTGCGGCGCGTCGGCGTCGGCGTGGTGTCGGCGTGGGGGTCAGCGGCGGCGCGGGCGCATCGCCGTTGTTGCCGCCATGGCCGGCGCGGTAGGTGTGAAAGTGCATGCACTTATATGTTTTGGTGATTTGGATGACAACATGATTTGTAATTTAACTTAGTTGCTTAAGCATATGAGCAGGGTTTCATTCTTCTAGGACAAGTTATTTGGGATTTCTTTGGGCTTGTTCCATGGCAATGGTGAACATT
Organism: Echinochloa crus-galli; assembly: GCA_900205405.1. NCBI lineage: Eukaryota > Viridiplantae > Streptophyta > Magnoliopsida > Poales > Poaceae > Echinochloa > Echinochloa crus-galli. Next base: position 317,995 of record OAMR01000762.1, on the reverse strand, counting down.
CAAAATGAGACATGATTCTATAGTTGGTGTAATAGCTTCCTTGGCCATGCCGGATTCTATAGGCGTTTCATCAAAAACTTCTCCCAGATATCTCGGCCCTTGACCAATCTCTTAGCTAAAGATGCCCCCTTCATCTTCGATGAGTTGTGCTATGCCGCATTTCACACTCTCAAAAAGGCACTCATCTCCGCTCCCATCATCCAGCCTCCCGACTGGAGCATCCCATTCGAAATCATGTGCGATGCGAGCGACTACGCCGTAGGGGCCGTGTTGGGCCAAACCAAGGACAAGAAGCATTATGCTATCTCATATGCTAGCAAAACGCTCACTGGCCATCAGCTCAACTACGCAACCACGGAGAAGGAGCTCTTAGCAGTCGTATTCGCTATACACAAATTCCGGTCCTACCTAGTTGGGGCCAAGGTTATAGTCTATTCAGATCACGCTACTCTGAAGTACCTTCTGACCAAAAAGGATGCAAAACCGAGACTCATCCGCTGGATTCTTCTACTCCAAGAATTTGACATCGAGATAAAAGATAAGAAAGGAGTAGAGAACTCAGCGGCTGACCACTTGTCCCGGATGCAAGTCCCGTCCGATCTCCCAATCAACGACTACTTACGGGATGACACCCTCCTTAAGGTCACCACTGGTGATCCGTGGTATGCCAACATAGTAAACTACATGGTAACAGGTTATGTCCCCCCTGGAGAGAATAGGAAACGGCTAGCCTATGAGAGACGACTTCACCTTTGGGGAGAAATACAAAAGAGAGTGAGTGAAAGGAGAGAGTGAGGTTATATTCCCCCGTTTTGGCGTTCCTAGAATAGTCATTAGTGATGGCGGCTCCCACTTCATAGATTCAGCCTTCCGTAAGTATCTCTCAAGTTTGGGGGTGCAGCATAACGTAGCCACACCCTATCACCCCCAAACTAGCGGTCAAGCAGAAACTTCCAATAAGCAAATCAAAAACATTCTGCAAAAGACCGTAAATGAGATGGGCAAGCAATGGAAGGATAAACTTCCAGATGCACTCTGGGCTTACCGCACGGCCTATAAGACGCCCATAGGCATGACCCCATATCAACTAGTCTATGGCAAAACCTGTCATTTACCTGTAGAAATGGAGTTTAGAGCTCACTGGGCCATTAGGAAGTGGGGTATGGACCTTCCAGCTGCCGGCCTCAAACGGAAGATCCAGCTGGCCGAGCTAGATGAGATGAGGGAGAGAGCATACCACAGCTCCTGGCTATACAAAGAACGGACCAAGAGATGTGGCATGATAAGAGAATCAAGGTCAAAATGTTCAAGCCGGGAGACAAGGTTCTCGTCTTCAACTCCCGTGTCAAACTTTTCGGTCACGGGAAATTGAGGAGCAAGTGGGACGGCCCATTCACAGTAATCAATGCTGCATCTCATGGGGCCGTCACTTTGCAAAGCGAGGACGTAAACACCTTCAAGGTTAACGGACAGCGGTTGAAGATTTTCCTAGAACCAGAGCCTCCGACACTCGACGAATTAGACGTCGTCGAGTTCATAGAACTCTGAACCCCGTCCGTCGAACCACGGCCCGAATCCGTCATTTCCAAATCCTTCCGGGCCAAAACCTCCTGAACCTTGAAAACCTCCTCGACCCGAATCTCCCATGACCAAAACCTCGAACCACGACACGGGCCACGCACCTGGGGGCCCAGGGACCTGTTCGGGCGAACAGGGCCAGTTCGGCCGAACCAGATTGTTCGGGCGAATTTGCCTCCCAGGCCCCAGGGATAGATATGCTCGCCAAGATACATCTGCAATTGAAAATATCCCGAGAGTCACGAGGGAATCGTCGGGAAACTCCGTTTTTCCGATCTGAAATCCCCGATAAAAACAGACACTCTCTGTCGTCGTTTCCCATCTCATCTAAGCCAAGTCCATCCCATAGAACACAGCCACCATGGCCTCCTTTTCCTCCAAGGGCACAACATCGGCTCAGGGCTCGAGCAGCAGTAGCCGGAACGGCAACTCCTCCCAGCAGGAGCACGCCTTCCGCATCTCCGACGTCGACGCAGCGGGAGACGCAGTAGCCGGAACGCCAACTCCTCCCGGCAGGAGCACGCCTTCCGCATCTCCGACGTCGACGCAGCGGGAGACATGCACCGGGGGAGGACGCCGGGACGTAGCCCGGTGAGGTGCGGCAACTCTCCTCACCACTCAGCCCTCAACGAGCTCCTCGCCCTACTAAAAGGGATCAAGAAACCGCCTCGTTCGCCATCACCAAGGCCGAACGAAGGGCAGCTACGCCCGAGATCAATATCCTCCTCGAGGGTGTCGGATCTGGCGTTGTTGCTGCCCAAGGAAAAGGCCGGGGAGGAGCCGGACTACACGCCGGAAAGCCCACCGCGTTTCGTCATCAAGGGAGAACGTATCTCGGGGGGAGGATACGGAAAAGTCCTCGTCCCGCCGCTCAACCGGAACGAGCTGGGGCTGGCAAACTCATCCCAGTCCTCTCCACCACAGCGCCACCCCAGAGTCTGGCGCCACAGGCAGCCCCCATCCATCAAAGTGCTGCCCAGGGACATGGAGTTCTCCGATGAGGAGGACAATGAAGAAGAGGAAGAGAAGCCGCCCACCGTAGAGAGCCTGAAGGAGGAACTGGCATTGGCAAAGCAGAGGATCAACCACCTGGACGAAAAGGTGGCAGAGGGTGAGCTCGCACGTATGGAATGGGAGGACAAGATGGAACTCCTCCGCAAGGCCCTGTGCGCAAAGCTCAAGAGGCTCTTCAAGGACACGGGACATGAAGATCTCTATGGACCACCTTCAGAATAGTGTCCCGCGGTCGTCCCGTTTTTAGATAGAGCACCGTTAGTTTAGTTTGGTTTGCTAGTTGCTTGATTCGTTTGTTTGTTTAGATCAATATTTAGGGTGCTCTGAAATTTTCCCTTCCAAATATTTGTTTCCAATCTTAGTTCGTTGAATAAATAAAGTTTGAATTGTTTGCAAGAAAGAAGATAAAATTGTCGCTCCGGTCGGTGCATTTGAGCCGACCGGAGAATGCCCTGTCTAACAGAGAGTTGCACGAGTACAGGAACGACACAGGAACGCATGGCACGACGGACCGAGCCCCGGGGGCCAGTTTGGCCGAACCAGGCAGTTCGGGCGAACTGACCGGTTCGGCCGAACCAGCCCAGCTGCCCCCTCTCGCGCACCTGCACGTAGGTTTGCACCTTCTTCCCCCCTGTTTACTTTCCTGTGTTGTCTTGTTTCGAAAAATTGAAAATGCATGCGTCACATAAACGAAACAAACTCGGTCTCTCTTTTATATCATGATTGCTGCCTGTTGTTTATTTCAAACTCAGTATCTAGTACTTGTGAAAATATTCATCATGATAGGACCCCCCCTGATCTAAGTTGTTGATGTTTGTGATATGACTCGATAAAATGAACCATTTGTTCACACCAACATTCGACTGTGTGTCCACCGGTGAAAAGATGAAAATCCTGCTCTATCCCTTCATCCTGTCCACAAATACCACATATGCTTGAGAGTTTACTCCTGAAACCTGTCATATTCTGTATGAAGTCTTGTTGAAAGTTGTGTTCTTGGAATGGATCACATTGTCTGAGGTCTGTTGCAAGCAAATCTATCATCAGAGTGTAGTGGAAACCCTCATGCCATGATGATACCCTGAAAAAAAAAGAGAAATAAAGGACTCATGAAAGTCCAAGGAAAAAAAGAGAGAGAAAAATCCCAAAAAGGGAAAAGAAAAGAAAAAGGGGTCAAGAAGGTTGAGGGACAACACGAACTCTCTATCATTAACTTGCAACATGACCAAGGGTAGTGATGAGAAGCTCCAGGAGCTAATCTCTGGCTTGACCGAAATACTCGACATGATAAGGCCACCACCTGAGAGACAAAGAGAAATACAAAAGAGAGTGAGTGATAGGAGAAAGCTCCAGAGAGCTGAGTGTCAGGGATGAAGGGAAACGAGCCATTTAGTTGCGAAAACTAGAAAAAAACCCTCCAAACCGGTCTGACCGGTTTGGCAAACCGGTTAGACCGGTTTGGCCGGGCCAGAGCCAATTTTGACTGTCAACAAGTACGTATTTGTTCGTTCTTGCGTACGCGACCGACCGGCTAGTCGTGTCAACATATGTTTACGTACGTGTCGACGGGAGCACGGGCTTTGAACATGTGCGTATAATTGGCAGTTAGTACAACACATACAGCTAGTCACACACGACATGCATGATGCTTGGTCTAATTCTCTTGTGCATCATAAGAGCAACTTCAGCAAGGGCCTGTAAAATGAGGCCTTCAAACCCCATTTACAAGCCCAACTGCAAAAAATGGTGGCCGCCGGCGAGGAGCCACTACTGCAATACACCCAGCGCTCCCTGCCCCGCAGCGTGCGCCGCGCCAGGTCCTCCTCCTCCACGCCCGGGAACCCCGACCCCGCGGAGCCCCGTCCGGGGACGCGGACGGCGGCGGCGATTCGTCGCCGCCGGCGGAGGCGTCCGAGGATTGAACAGGGTGGATGCCTCGTGGTGCAGCGCGAACGCCTCCACCTGCTGCTGCAGGCCCAAGATCCGGGAAGTAGCCACTACAAATTCACAGGTATGAGAAAGGTTTGAATATTCAATATGCAAGTATTCAAGATTATAAAAGAACCCTTACCTTAGTCTTGCTCATGTTTTAATTTCTTTACTCGGGACGAGCAAAGAGACGTCATAGACGCTTTCCGACGCGGACTGTATGACAAGGACGTCTTCCGCAACTTGAACACAATGGGGACACACACCATAGCTATAGGGCTTATCACTGACTATTTCCACAAGTTTTGGTGATTGTCCATTGTGCAGGTACAAAATGGAGAAATACGAGCTATAGGGGTTGGAAATGACTGTTTCGGCCGAACGACACGATTCGGCCGATTGCCCCCCTAGCTGTGCAAGACTTGTGGACCACGACCACGCCACTCTGGGCTGGCTCAACCCATATCCAGAAGACCGGTGGCCCATATCCAACCCGACGGAGCCCATGAGTCCACCGGAGACCCTCCAGGCCAGCCCAAGACGCGAACCGACCTGCCAACCGACTTCAAGAGCTGGACAAACACGTGTGCAAGGCAAAGGCGGTACAGAACTGGGCCGGGCCCACTTCGGCCGAAGTGGCCTGTTCGGCCGAAGGCAGGAACCGCCTCCAGGGCCTAAAAATTCCCCTAGGGATCCTGGCCCTTGGCTGCTGAGGCGGTGCATCCACCGGTTCGGGCGAACTGGGCAGTTCGGCCGAACCGGGGAATTCGGCGGAATGGCCCGGCACCGCCTCCCAGCTGCCTTGGCTGCTACTCTGCCTACACCATCCTTCCCTGCTATAAATAGAGGCCCGGTTCCACCTGCAAAACACACAACACAAGTGACTCGATAAAATGAACCACTTGTTCACACCAACTTTAGACTATAGTCAGTTATAGTTCTAGTGCTTGTAGTCTTGTTTAAGTCTTTGTTTTGGCTGGTTCTTCGATCTTGCTTGATACTGGAGGTGAATTGTCACCAAGAGTATTGACAAGGTTGCTTGCTCTTGCTAGTAGAGTAAGTAGTCGTTGCCTAGTGTAGGAGTGGTTCCTAGATTAGTCGGTGGCCTTAGTTTATTCCCGTCGCAACGGAGGTGGTAGCCGGGAGGTGGTGACAGCCCTTTCGGTCTTCGTAGCCCATCACGTTAGTTCCTGTGTCTTAGGACCCAAGGTTCAGGGTAACCGGCACCCCTTCTCATCCCTTTCTGTGTGTCGGAGGTTCCCTTGTCCCGAAGCAAGTATCTATCTGTATCCTCTGATCTGCTCGATCAATCAGTAGAATACCCTTATCACACTCTTCTCTTCTCTCCTTGTTGTCGTCATCCACCTCGTCCATTTCATTCATCCACTCCATCTATCTAGGACAACTTAGTTTAGGATTAGTACACTTCTTGTTCCCCGTGGAAATCGATACCTTGGAATACTCCCGGGTGAAAGCTACATCGGTATCCGTTCGCTTGCGGATTTATCTGTAGGCCGTAAGGAGTGCCAACAGTCGCTATGTTGATTGGATCTCTAACATTGGGCCTGTGGAGAAAAAAGGAACAAAGAAACTTCGTGTTTGCATTGATTTTAGAGATCTTAATAGAGCTACACCTAAAGACGAATATCCTATGCCTATAGCTGATTTTCTTGTTAATGCTGCATCCGGACATAGAATTCTTAGCTTTCTTGATGGTAATGCTGGTTACAATCAAATATTCATGGCCGAAGAAGATATATCTAAAACGGCCTTTGTTTGTCCGGGTTTTGTTGGTTTGTTTGAGTGGATAGTCATGACCTTTGGATTAAAGAATGCTGGCGCCACCTATCAGAGGGCTATGAATTTAATTTTTCATGATTTACTTGGCATTATAGTTGAAGTTTATATCGATGATATTGTTGTCAAATCGGCTGGGGTAGATTCTCATTTAGCTGATTTAACACTTGCGTTTGAGAGAATGCGTCGGTATAAATTAAAAATGAATTCACTCAAATGTGCTTTTGGAGTATCGGCTGGCAAGTTTTTAGGCTTTATTGTACATGAGAAAGGCATAGAGATAGGTCCAAAGAAAATTGGGGCTATTAACAATGTGGAAGCGCCTACATGTAAAAAAGATTTGCAAAAGTTCTTAGGCAAGGTAAATTACTTGAGGAGATTTATTTGTAATATGTCTGGGAAAGTGAGTGCCTTTACTCCTTTACTTCGGTTGAAAAGTGATGCTGATTTCACTTGGGGGGCAAGGCAACAAGAGGCTTTTGATGAGATTAAACGCTATTTGTCTTCGCCGCCCGTTCTTCAAGCACCAAAGACAGGAGTTCCTTTCAAATTATACATAGCTGCTGAACAAAATGTCATTGGAGGAGTTTTAACTCAAGAGACCGAAGGCAAGGAGTATGTTGTTGTATATGAGAGTAGAAGATTATTGGACGCCGAAACGAGGTACACTTTCATTGAAAAATTATGCTTATCGTTATATCACATTTGTACCAAGTTGAGGCATTATCTTTTACCAAGTACTTGCATAGTAGCATGTCAAACCGACATAATTAAATATATGTTGCATAAACCAATTTTGAGTGGTAGAATCGGCAAGTGGGCTTATGATTTAGTTGAATATGATTTGTGTTGTGAACCATTAACTTCGATGAAAGGACAAGTCGTAGCCGATTTTATTGTTGAACATAGAGTAGATAAGCAAATTGATTTGAATGTTGGTTATGTTACTTTTACTCCATGGAAATTGCATTTTGATGGATCGGTTTGCAAAAACATGGAGATGTTCAGTTGGTACCTGCTGCGTTAATGTATCCAATCAATAAGCCTTGGCCTTTTCGAGGATGGGGTTTCGATTTTGTTGGTAAGATTCATCCTTCTTCATCAAAAGGTCATTGTTTTGTGATTGTGGCTACTGATTATTTTACCAAGTGGACTGAAGCAATTACATTGAAGAATATGACACATAGAGAGGTGATTGAGTTTATTAGAGAACATATTATACATAGGTTTGGCATTCCACAAACTTTGACTACGGATCAAGGGACTTCGTTTATATCCAAAGATGTGCATGAATTTGTCAATTCCAATGGTATTAAACTTCTCAATTCATCTCCATACTATGCTCAAGCCAATGGTCAAGCCGAGTCTAGCAACAAGACTTTGATAAAGCTCATCAAGAAGAAGGTTGAAGATCATCCCAAATGATGGCACGAGGTATTATCTGAAGCTTTATGGGCTCATCGTATTTCTAGACATGGTGCTACTAAAGTTACTCCTTTTGAGCTTGTATATGGTCAAGAGGCCGTTTTACCCGTTTAGGTAAATCTTGCCGCATATAGACTTGCAAAGCAAAATAATCTTGATGTTGATACATATCATGCTTTGATGATGGATAATATTGATGAGGTAACCGACAAGCGTTTGGAGGCCTTAGAAGAAATTGAAAAAGATAAAAGGCGAGTGGCTAGAGCATACAACAAGAAAGTAAAAGCTAAGTCCTTTCAAGTAGGCGATCTAGTTTGGAAGACAATTTTGCCCATTGGATCAAAAAGCAACATATTTGGCAAATGGTCTCCTAGTTGGGAGGGTCCTTTCAAGGTTGTAAGAGTTTGTTCAGGAAATTCTTATATGGTGGAGACTTTGCAAGGACAGCAGCTACCTCGAGCTCTCAATGGAAGATATTTGAAGAAATTTTATCCAAGTGTTTGGCAAAATGCTTGATGATACATGGCCGATTTGTATGAAAAATCGCCCTTGGTGCAAAAATGGCCGGTGAAGTGTATAACATCGACCATAGAATGTTTTTCAGTGCATATAATTTACTAAAAAATAGGGGGGCATATGTTCGCACCCAAAATTGGCAGTTGCCCATCAGGCCGAGGCAACCGGTCAGACCGGTTCTAGGAAGCGGTCAGACCGGTTTCTCTGTAGCCGATCTGGCAGCAGCCAAACCGGTCTGACCGGTTTCCCAAAGCGGTCTGACCGGTTTGACTCCAAGTTGGAGAAGGTTTAGGACTTTAGAGTTTAATCCCATATTGTAAACCGATCTGAAGGGGCAAGACCTCCCCACCCTATAAATATAAAGGGTCATGGCCGATTGAGACTTATCTATCCAATCGATCAACACTTTATTTTATCTTATTATTTCAAACCCTAGATTTTCCAACCCCTTTGCTTTCTTTGCTCGTCTCTACGACGTTCAAGGAGGTCCTGAGTGGCCAGACCGATCTCAGGATGACCCTAGGCGCGCCATCTCCGACGGGGTCCCTCCCGAGGTGGTGATCTTAGGTTTTTCCCGAAGTCACCGGTCTGACCGGTTTGGGCGAGGCTGCGGCGAGTTCATCATTTCATTCATTGCGCGATCCAGCGCTCCGCGTGTGTTGGCCGGAAAAAGCATCAACATAAGGCAAGGAATTAATTAACAAGAAGCTAGCTAGCAGACGGGGAGACGGCGGCGGGTGGACTTGACGTACCTGGATGCCGTTGGGCGAGTTGTCGGCGGTGAGCACCTGCGCGCGCGTCGGCGTCTCCTCCACGGGCTCCGGCCGGAACACGCGCACGGCGGCGAGGTTCACCGCCGCACCCGCCGGCGCGGCGCGCGCCAGCAGGGAAAGCTCGGAGACTGGCCGGTGGCGGCGGCGCCGGGAGCGCGAGGGGAATAAGGCAGTTGGGGCGGGACGGCGGCGAGGAGGTGCGGGAGCCGGAGCGCGGAGGGGAAGGAGAGCGCGGCGGCGAGGAAGAGGAGGAGCGGCGCTAGCACGACGGCCAGGCGGCGGCGCGAGGGGTGGTGGTCGTCGGCCGCGGTAGTGGTCTTGGGCGGCTTCATCATGGCCTGCACGAAGAAGGTGCGTGCGTGATCGATACGCTCGCTGATACTAGGCTATGAGGGTGATGGAGCGCAGTTGCGGGCTCTCAATCATGGCGAAGAGGTTGTTATGAACGAAGCGGGAGGCGGGAGGGGTGGTGGTGCCGGCCGGCGGGTGGCGCCGCCCGCGTTGGTGTTGGTGTGGTTGCTGGCTGGCCTGGGAGCAAGGCGAGGCGAGGCGTGCGTGCGTTGGTGACTTGGCGACTTGGCCAATATATTGAATTGCCATCTACTGTATCGATCTACCCGCCGATGAGGGTACGTTTGGGTAATTATTGGGTTGGGGATTCGATTCGATTCCATTCGTTTTGATGCAATGCAAGCCTTGCTTCGTCGTGACATTACTTTTTAGATAATGGATAATATATTACCCGGCCTTGACCAAAACAGCTACGGCCTAACAAAAAAAATAAAAATTACATCCCATCATGGGGCTCTATTAGTCCTACGCGACCACCAAGATCGCTATAACACGTTTTCAGACCTTATAAAGAACTGAAAACGCTGGACACCAACCACCATTGATGCTTCTTCCAAGGCAACAGCACGAAGACTTGGTGCAGAAACTGCTAACCAACATCCGAACTGTTTCGCCATCCAATGCCTCCTCCGTCCTGAGCTGAATACCGAACATAATGTCCACACGGGAGAACTGCTCTGATAAGACCATGGCTTCTCGAATTACTTCATCAGATACTTCTAAGCAGAAGTGCAAGGTTTCAAATATTTCGGCTCTCCGTAATGCTATGATAAGTTCTTCTATGAAGTTTGGTGAATTTAGTTTTGATGTTATACAAAACAAAATATCCAGAAGTTATTGGGTGCATCTGTTATGCTACAGAATAATTTATTTGTCGGAGCTAATATACAGAACAAAGAAAAGAAACAAGGAAGGCTTGCACGTCTCATATTGGTTCATATGCAAGTTTGAGTCCTAATACATTTGAACTAGGCTAATTAGCAATGGTGCCGCATTAGTTTAATATTTCCTAAAGGGTGGTCAAGTCCAAGTCATTTTCTTTTTATTATTATTTGTGGTGCCTGCGTGCACTTTATATTAGACTATGAGGACTAATTAGTTTTAGTGGGCCTAGTCAGATCTAATGCTAGATTTAGTTAGGCCCAATTACAGTATTGCGCCTTCGTGCATATATTTGGCTAGAGGCTCTCTACGGAGGATGGGAGGGGTTCGTGAGTTTTGTTTGATCGAGGGTTTCTTCTCCTCAAGAACGAAATGGCGGCGCTGCTTCCTTGCCATGGTGACGGCTGCCGATCCATTCAAGGATTGTGAAGAATTGTGTGCTCAGAGTCCCCTGGGTGCGCTGGTTCGATCTCGTCGAGGTCTCATCTTCTGATCGTGATTCCTTGTGACTACGGGTGGAAGACCTATCTAGAGTTTGGTTTATATTCTTGTTCGCACCCAAAATTGCCAGCTGCCCATTAGGCCGAGTGCAACCGGTCAGACCAGTTCTAGGAAACGGTCAGACCGGTTTCCCTGTAGCCGATCTGGCAACAGCCAAACCGGTCTGACCGGTTTGCCAGAGCGGTCTGACCGGTTTTACTCCGAGTTGGAGTAGAATTAGGAGTCCTAGTCATTTCCAAATTGTAAAAGGATTCCTTGCAGGGCAAGACCTCCCCACCCTATAAATATAAAGGGCCGTGGCTGGTTGAGAGTTATCATCCAATCGATCAAATATTATCTTTCTACTTTTTATCTTCAAACCTCCAAACCCTAGCTTTTCCAACCCCTGCTTTCCTTGTTTGTCTCGACGGCGTTCAAGGAGGTTCTGAGTGGCCTGACCGATCTCAGAGTAACCCTAGACGCGCCATCTCCGACGGGGTCTCTCCCGAGGTGGTGATTCTAGGCTTTCACTGAAGCCCTAGCGAAAATGGTCTGACCGGATCCCCAAACCGGTCTGACCGGCCGGTCTGACCGGTTTGGGCCGAGGCTACGGCGAGTGCAAGTTTCTGGTGCTGCGCGATCCGGCGCTCGTGTGTGTTGACCAAGAAAAGCGTCAACATACTTTTGGCGACTCCGCTAGGGAACTATAGAAGATCTGGTTTTCAAAAACCGTTCAATCTAAGCTCCAGGCAAGATGGGATCTCGATGTGATCTTGATATGGATAACATCATCGCGACTTCATTGGAAGATCTTACTCCGGAGGAGCAGAAGAAATTCGAGGCGCTACAAGAATTCATGAAGACACAATTTTTGGCTGGCGTCAAGAAAGATCGTCATGGCAAGGTGGCAAGAGTGGAAGAATTTGAGCTACCAGATCAAGTTAAACGACAATCAAGTTGAGGTAATACCCACTGTAAGTAAATCACAAAAAACTCATTCTACTACAGTTCCTAAAAATAGTGTAGAAAGTGATGAATTGCTTGCCTCATATATTACTCGTTTAGAACGATTAGAGGATCTTGAGAAAGATAGGACTACTGCTTGCTTTAACAATAATGAAACTAGTAGTAGCGTTCCTAAAATTAATAGTGGGGGAGTTTTTCCTAGCTTGTCACCCATACCTAATGTTAACACTGAAAAATATATGTATGGTATGCCACATGAATTTGCCATTGGTCAATCCCTGTCGTTCCAACCGACTGGGCCAAACATGGCCAAACCGGTCAAAAGAGATGAAACTGTTTCTACTTACATTAAGAGATTTAAAGAAACTAAGAACCGTTGTTTCAATTTGTCAATCACTTATATGGACCTTGCTGATATTTGTCCAATGCGCTTGAATTAGTGCATGAGCAACCTATGCCGCTTTCTGTTGTGCTTGATTCAATGGTTTATGCTCACACTAATATTTTGGGTACTGCTAAGCCTCAATTTAGTACAACAATTAACACATCTGCTCAAAGAAATGTTATACCTGATGATGTGTTTGAAAGTTATAGGCTAGCACAAGCTAAGATTGCTCCCTACTTAAATAAGATGAAATTGGAGAGTGTGCAACCACAACAGCCAAATAATCCTCTTGCTGCTGAATTTGTATGGCCCTCTAAAGAAAAAACTTATTCTTGCACATCACTTAAGCCGGCTAGCAAAGGTCGACAAGAAGAAGTTAAGTTTACATTTGATGTTTCCAAGTGTGACCGTATATTTGATGAATTTCTTAAGTCTGGAAATATTAAATTATCTCATAAATTGCCTCCACTTGACGAATTGAAAAGGCGTGCATATTGCAAGTTTCATAATACTTATTCTCATGCCACTAATGATTGCAATGTGTTTCGTCGACAGGTTCAATCGGCCATAAATGAAGGTCGTTTGACATTTCATGAGATGCAAGTGGACAAAGCTCCTTTCCCTATCAATACAATGGATTTACAGCAGCCTAAGGTTTTGGTTCGGCCGCATCAAGCCGAAGCAACCAAAGGGAAGAATGTTGTGATTGGTGAAGCAAAACCTGATTTGAGGGGAAAAGAATTGATTCGAGAAGTTGCATGTGAGACAACTCCAGATGGCAGGGAGACATTCAAGGTTACTGTGAGAGCCTCTGGACATGGGGGGCAAGGGTCGACCGTTCCCGCCGAGCAGAGACCGTTTGAGCCTGTACAGGATAAACCGGTCAGACCGGTTAGGAAAAGCGGGCAGACCGGTTTTCCCCAGAGCCGTCCAAAGATGATCAAACCAAGCCGTCCGGAGATTGGAAATTGGAAGCTCAATGTTGCAAAGAATTAGGGGAGTACTCTCAGGCCAAAGGTCACCTTTGATATGCTATTTGACAAGTACTCCAAGCAAAAGGTCATTACAAGCGATCGGCCAGTAAAAAAGAGAATGCGAGTGCCTCCACACCAAGAAGAATGTTCTCAGCCAAAGAGGAATTTTGTTCCACAATGGGAGGCGTCAAGTTCATATCCACCTCGTCCAATTTATGATAATAATGGAGTGATGTGGGTGTTGTATCAGCAGCCTTTCCAACATGGATGGGGAGGACCGCGAAGGCCAGCATTGAATAGAATATCAAGGCCTGGACAGAACCATTTGGCACTTCGCCAATCTGGTCAGGGTCACCAGACCCAACCGGTCAGACCGGTTTCACAAACCGGTCAGACCGGTTTCCCTGGGAAATCGGCAACACCTCCTATGAAGCAAGTTTACAAGCCAAAACAGCAGGAGGAGGTGCATAAGATGGATATTGACCCAGAGAGGACTACAAATCAAGATGTTATTCAGATTGGGTTGATGAACGTTCCCCTTGGAGACGGTGGCAAAGGACCGATTGTCATAGACAATAAGGTTGAGACACCTATTCAGAAAGGATCTTTTTTTGATAATGATCATGAGGCCAGTGGAAGTAGTTCTAATTCCAAGTACTTTTTGCCAAGATGGTGTCCTCCCAGTTTATCTCGTACTCAAAGGAGGAAGCTTCAGCGCTTGAGGTTTCAGGAGATGAAGGAGAAAGAGCTAGAGAAGCAGAGAGACGAAGCATTCAACAAGTACAGGCCCATGATTCCACAAGGGAAAGAGTGGAGAGCCAAGACCAGCTCCCAGACAGAACCGGTCAGACCAGTTGAGGAGTCGATCAGACCGGTTGAACCGGTCAGACCGGTTGACAAAAGCGGTCAGACCGCTTTGCCCGATGCGCCGCCCAGTTTTTCTTCTCCTACTCCTTTGGTTTGTGATGGCAAGTTATCATCAGTATCTACTTCAGAGGACGATGAAGAGCTTGTTGATTATGGTTCTTCTCCTGAGTGTATGAATTTTGAGCTTAATGTAATTCATATGTCTATGGATGGTTATGTGTTATCAGAGGAAAGCATCCCTCATCTTGATTTTTGGCCAAAGGAAGCTATTTTCCAGAAGCCTAAAGCTACTGAAAGTCATCTGAAGGCTTTGTACATGAAGGGTCATATCAATGGGAAGCCTATCTCTCGCATGCTACTGGATGGAGGAGCGATAGTTAATTTGATGCCGTATTCTCTGTTCAAGAAGCTGGGAGGTTCAGATGAAGAGTTGATCAAGACCAATATGACCATCAGCGGCGTTGGAGGAGGTGAACCTATGGGCGCCAAGGGAGTTGCTTCTATGGAGCTCACTATTGGAAGCAAGACTTTGGCCACTGCGTTCTTCGTCGCTGAGACACAAGGTAACTACAGTTTAATCCTTGGTCGTGATTGGATTCATGCAAACCAGTGTGTGCCTTCTACTTTGCATCAATTTTTAATTCAATGGATAGATGATGAAGTAGAGGTCGTTCATGGAGATACATCGGCTTGTGTTGCAGTGGCCGATAGTTATTCTTTGGATGATCATGAAAATCTTAAATGTTTATCTGGTTTAGATTTATCTGATTGTGAGATCATTGGTTGCACCAAGGATGGCTTTGCTACTGCTGTTATGAGGCCGATCGGAGATCTGGCTATACCATCTCTTATGATTTGATGGATCCGAATCTAGAGTGGTTACAGCAGAGGCGTGAGCACTATCGGGCGCATAAGAACGATATGTGTGAGGCCATTGAAGATTTTGATGATTTAAGCAAGTTAGGACAAGGGTTTACGTCGGCTGATCCTCTAGAGGAGGTAGATATTGGTGATGGCACTGTACTTAGGCCGACATTTGTAAACAAGAATCTTGATCCTTTGTTTAAATCCGAGTTAATAAAGTTATTAAAGGAGTATGTTGATTGTTTTGCATGGAGCTACAATGAAATGCCTGGTTTAAGTCGTGATTCAGTTGAACATCGTTTACCCATTAAACCTGGTTTTAGGCCTTTTAAACAATCTCGCAGAAACTTTAATCCTGATATTTATGACCGAGTGAAAGAAGAAATCAATCGGTTGCTAAATGCTAAATTTATTAGGCCTTGTCGATATGCTAATTGGATCTCTAATATTGTGCCTGTTGAAAAGAAAGGAACAAAAAAGCTTCGTGTTTGCATTGATTTTAGAGATCTTAATAGAGCTACTCCTAAAGATGAATATCCTATGCCTATAGCCGATTTTCTTGTTAATGCTGCATCTGGACATAGAATTCTTAGCTTTCTTGATGGTAATGCTGGTTATAATCAAATATTTATGGCCGAAGAGGATATAGCCAAAACGGCCTTTCTATGTCCGGGTTTTGTTGGTCTATTTGAGTGGGTAGTGATGACTTTTGGTTTAAAGAATGCTGGCGCCACATATCAAAGGGCTATGAATTTGATTTTTCATGACTTGCTTGGCATTATAGTAGAGGTTTATATCGATGATATTGTTGTCAAATCGGCTGGAGTAGATTCTCATTTGGCTGATTTAAGGCTTGCATTTGAAAGAATGCGTCGATATAAATTGAAGATGAATCCACTCAAATGTGCTTTTGGTGTATCGGCTGGAAAGTTCTTGGGATTTATTGTGCATGAAAAGGGCATAGAGATAGATCCTACAAAGATTGAAGCTATTAACAATATAAAGGCTCCTACTTGCAAGAAAGATTTGCAAAAGTTTTTGGGCAAAGTAAATTACTTGAGAAGATTCATTTGTAATTTGTCCGGGAAGGTGAATGCCTTTACTCCTTTACTTCGGTTGAAGAATGACATTGATTTCACTTGGGGGGCAAAACAACAAGAGGAATTTGATGAGATCAAGCAATATTTATCTTCGCCACCCGTCCTTCAAGCGCCCAAGAGTGGGGTTCCATTCAAGTTGTATGTGGCGGCGGAAGAAAATGTCATTGGAGGTGTTTTGACTCAAGAAACCGAAGGAAAGGAACATGTGGTTGCATATGAGAGTAGAAGATTATTGGATGCCGAAACAAGGTACACCTTTATCGAAAAACTATGTTTATCATTATATCATACTTGTACCAAATTGAGGCATTATCTTTTACCTAGTACTTGTATAGTAGCATGTCAAACCGACATAATTAAATACATGTTGCACAAACCAATCTTAAGTGGTAGAGTCGGCAAATGGGCTTACGCTTTAGTTGAATATGATTTGCATTGTGAGCCATTAACTTCAATGAAAGGTCAAATAGTAGCCGACTTTATTGTTGAACATAGAGTAGATAAGCAACTTGATTTAAATGTCGGTTATGTTACTTTTACTCCATGGAAATTGCATTTTGATGGATCGGTTTGCAAAAGTGGTTGTGGTATTGGAATTGTTATTACTTCTCCACATGGGGCTGTTTTTGAAGCACTTAACCGATTAGATCATGAATGTACTAATAACCAAGTCGAGTATGAAGCTCTTCTATTCGGATTGGAAATTTTGCATGACATGGGAGTAAAGCATGTAGAAGCTTATGGTGATTCTTTACTGGTGGTACAGCAAGTTTCTAAGGTATGTCAATGCTTAGATGGATTTTTGAATGCATTTTTGAGCTTTATGTAATTCATATGTCTATGGATGGTTATGTGTTATCAGAGGAAAGCATCGCTCATCTTGATTTTGGGCCAAAGGAAGCTATTTTCCAGAAGCCTAAAGCTACTGAAAGTCATCTGAAGGCTTTGTACATGAAGGGTCATATCAATGGAAAGCCTATCTCTCGCATGCTAGTGGATTTGGGATATGTTAGAGCGTAAATTTCATGATCACTTTTATAGTGGGAGCTTGCAATTGAAATTGATGGACTTGACATCGGTTAGGCAAAGTAGAGATGAAACTGTTTCTGCTTACATTAAGAGATTTAAAGAAACTAAGAACCGTTGTTTCAATTTGTCAATCACTGATATGGACCTTGCTGATATTTGCCTGAAAGGGTTAAGGTCATCCATTAGAGATAGAATAGAGGGTTCTGATTTTCTTTCGGTTGCACAAGTTCAAATTAGAGCTTTAATTGTTGAAAACCGAATGAATAAAGAAAAAGAAAGAGATACTTCTAGATCACGACGTTCCAATGTTCATATAATTGATTATGAGTCTGATGATTCGAGTGATAGTGATAGAGAAGTACTTGCTGCTGAATTTGTATGGCCCTCTAAAGAAAAAACTTATTCTTGTACATCACTTAAGCCGGCTAGCAAAGGTCGGCAAGAAGAAGTTAAGTTTACATTTGATGTTTCCAAGTGTGATCGCATTTTTGATGAATTGCTTAAATCTGGAAATATCAAATTATCTCATAAATTGCCTCCACTTGAAGAATTGAAAAGGCGTGCATATTGCAAGTTTCATAACACTTATTCTCATGCCACTAATGATTGCAATGTGTTTCGTCGACAGGTTCAATCGGCCATAAATGAAGGTCGTTTGACATTTCATGAGATGCAAGTGGACAAAACTCCTTTCCCTGTAAATACTATGGATTTACAACAGCCTAAGGTCTTGGTTCGGCCGCATCAAGCCGAAGCAACCAAAGGAAAGAATGTTGTGATTGGTGAAGCAAAACCTGATTTGAGGGGAAAAGAATTGATTCGAGAAGTTGCATGTGAGACAACTCCAGATGGCAGGGAGACATTCAAGGTTACTGTGAGAGCCTCTGAACATGGGGGGCAAGGGTCGACCGTTCCCGCCGAGCAGAGACCGTTTGAGCCTGTACAGGACAAACCGGTCAGACCGGTTAGGGAAAGCGGTCAGACCGGTTTCCCCCAGGGTCGTCCAAAGATGATTAAACCAAGCCGTCCGGAGATTGGAAACTGGAAGCTCAATGTTGCAAAGAATCAGGGGAGTACTATTAGACCAAAGGTTACCTTTGATATGTTATTTGATAAGTACTCCAAGCAAAAGGCCGTTACAAGCGATCGACTTGCAATAAGAATGCCTTTTCAATCTTTCCAATGGAACTGCTTCCGTCCATTTGGTAAAGTAATCAGTTGCTACAATCACAAAACAATGGCCTTTTGTCGAAGAAGGATGAATTTTTCCAATAAAGTCTAAACCCCATCCCCGGAAAGGCCAAGGCTTAATAATTGGATGCATCAATGCTGCAGGTACCAACTGAATATCCCCATGTTTTTGACATTCTTCACATCCTTTGTAGTATTTAAAACAATCGGCTATCATCTTGGGCCAATAGAAACAGCTCTCCTAAGGAGCCACTTCATCTTGGGAGCCGATTGGTGAGTACCACAAATTCCTTCATGAACCTCTGTCATAGCCAACCTTAGAAACTTGCTGTACCACCAGCAAAGAATCACCATAAGCTTCCACATGCTTTACTCCCATGTCATGCAAAATTCCCAATCCTCCCAGTCTGTGCTGTATGCCAGAACACATGCCCTCAACAAGTCTTCCAGAATCTGGTTCACTCTTTCGGTCTGCCCATCTGTCTGAGGGTGGTAAGCTGTGCTATATTCCAAGGTTGTCCCGATGGCTTGATGTAGGCTTTGCCAGAATTGGGCTGTGAATTGTGGTCCTCTGTCTGACACAATACTTTTTGGTGCCCCATGCAGCTTGAGAATGTTATCTATGTATAACTCTGCTAGTTTGCTTACTGAGTGTGTGCTTTTGACTGGTATAAAGTGGGCTACTTTTGTCAGTCGATCAACTATGACCCAAATGGCATCATTTCCTTTCTGTGAGCGAGGTAAGCCAACTACGAAGTCCATGCTAATATCTTCCCACTTCCACATTGGAATTTCCAGTGGTTTCAGCAATCCTGCTGGTCTTTGATGTCCACTTCCACATTGGTGAGTGCGAGGTAGGCCGACCACGAAGTCCATGCTGATATCTTCCCACTTCCACATTGGAATTTCCAGTGGTTTCAGTAATCCTGCTGGTCTTTGATGTTCTGCTTTGATTCTTCGACAAGAGTCGCACTTGGCTACATACCCTGCTATGTCCTCTCTCATCTTCTTCCACCAGAACTTATCCTTCAGATCTTGATACATCTTAGTGCATCCTGGGTGTATCGAGTACTTGGACTCGTGAGCTTCTAAGAGAATTGTTCTCCTGATTTCCTCATCCTGTGGTACACAGATACGGTCTTTCAGCCATACTGTCCCTGCTTCATCAATTCGGAAGTCAGGTGCTACTCCTCGCTGAATATCCTCTTTTACTTCTTGGATTTCTGGACACTTCCCCTGAGCTTCTTTGATTCGGTCTTCTAGGTTGTACTCCACTCTCATTTCCCGGGGTTTTCCTTCTTCCACTAGCTCGAGTTTTAGCATGTACAATTCCTTTGCTAGTTCTGGCTGACTCTCTTCTATCATCAAGTTGTTACAATAGCTTTTTCGGCTCAAGGCATCTGCCACGACATTAGCTTTGCCAGGATGGTAGTGTATCTCCAAATCGTAATCTTTGATCAGTTCTAACCATCTCCTTTGCCTCATGTTCAGTTCAGATTGGGTGAAGAAATACTTCAAACTTTTGTGATCTGTGTAGATATCGCACTTGTTGCCAATCAGATAGTGCCCCCAGATCTTCAATGCATGTACCACTGCTGCCAGTTCCAAGTCGTGCGTGGGGTAGTTTTCCTCATGTTTCCTCAGCTGCCTCGATGCATAAGCAACAACCTTGCCCTCTTACATCAGAACACATCCCAAACCTTGTCTTCAAGCATCGCAGTAGACTACGAAATCTTTGCGAATATCTGGCAGGGTCAATACCTGAGTTGTAGTGAGTTTGTGCTTGAGTTCTTGGAAACTCCTTTCACATTTGTCCGTCCACTCGAATGGGACATTGTTCTTGAGTAGTTCGGTCATTGGCTTGGCAATCTTGGAGAAGTTCTCAATGAACCTTCTGAAGTAACCTGCCAAACCCAGAAAGCTTCCGATTTCCGTGACACTCTTCGGCTGCTTCCATTCAGCTACTGCCTCAATCTTTTCTGGGTCGACTGCTACGCCCTCAGCTGTCAACACGTGACCCAAAAAGGCTACTTTCTCCAGCCAAAATTCACACATGCTGAACTTCCCGTAGAGTTGGTGCTGCCTCAGCTTCTCTAGCACAATCCTTAAGTGCTCCTCATGTTCTTCGG
>OAMR01000762.1:269545-287756 GCA_900205405.1 Echinochloa crus-galli | reverse complement strand
TCGCTGTTTTGGAGTTTCTTTGCTAGTAGCCGTGCCTTATTTTATATTTCGCAACCCTAGGAGCTCTGGAGAGTCTGGAGGAGCCGGACCACTTCGACAACTGCTTTGACGAGGACGAAGACCTTTGCCCAGGTTCACGCCCGACCATCTTTGAAATACCTATTAGACATGCAAACTAGTATGCTAGCGCTTTACTTTACTCGCATGATAAACCTGCACTGCCTTTGTTATTATCCTGTTACCTTGCTACCTACTACTCACTATATGAAATGTGCTATGCTATGCATGTGTTGGGATGTTTGTGATTTGATCCTCTTGGCGTGAGTAGTAGGTAGCAAGGTAACAGGATATTAACAAAGGCAGTGCAGGTTTATCATGCGAGTAAAGTAAAGCGCTAGCATACTAGTTTGCATGTCTAATAGGTATTTCAGAGATGGTTGGGCGTGAACCTGGGCAAGGGTCTTCGTCCTCGTCGAAGCAATTGTTGTAGTAGTCCGGCTCCTCCTGACTCTCCGGAGCTCCTAGGGGCGCGGAAAGAAAATAAGACGCGGCTACTAGCAAAGAAACACTAAAACAGCGACGAAAGAAGACTCAAATAACACCAAACTCTACACTAACGCGTAGATCATGATTTTAGAAAAATATAGAAACCGGTTTCATATTTTTCTGAGCTACGGTTGATTTATTATTAATTTTACAAGTTTAAATCATTTTCTGAAAATATTAAATAATTCCGAAAAAGAAAATCATAATCCGTGTCTGTCTCTTATACACATCTAGATGTGTATAAGAGACAGGTTTCAGAGTCCGAGTTGCTTGCTGCTTCGTGTTACCTTACTAGCGCACCGGCCGGCAATGAAGCCGACACCTGTCCAGCAGGGATTGCCGGCGTGTTGTCGCCATGCTGCCCTCGACCGCCGAACGGCCTCCGGCCGCCGCCCGTGGCCCGTCCGCCATAGCGACCACCACCACGGTCGGCATAGCCACCACTAGTGTGCTGGCCTCCACCGTACCGACCACCACCACGGCCAACGGATCCACCGCCTTGCCCTGGATGGAAGCCGCCCTGGAAGCTGCCACGGCCAAACAACCCGCTTTGGCTGTTAGCATGGTGGCCCTCCCGATTCGGCGCTCCACCCCGGCCATTGTTCTCCGTAGCTTGCCGCGCCACCTGAGCGAACGAACGCCCTCGAGATGACTCTGCGGCTGCGTGCACAGCTCTGCTAGGGTTTCGACGATGAGTCCCCGTGCGAGCGAATAGGGCCAATAGACCAGGTGTAGGCCGATATGGCACACCAGACCTTAGCCAAATTCGTCTCGGACTGGAGCGGCCCATTGGGCCCATTGCACATGCCGGCCCATGCTGGACATTCGGTCCTGTTGATTTCGAATTCGAACCCCACCCCGAATCCCGCCCGGAGCGCTCGTCGCGATCTGATCGCGAGCAAGACGGCATCTCTGGCTTCGATGAAGACCTCGCCGGCGAGGAAACATTGGACGGTGATGGTGATGTGAACGAACATGGTTTGAAGGTTAGGGGTGATTTGGAACGGGATATTACCTTAGCGTTGGCCAGTGCATCTCCTAGTGGTGCGCATTGCCCAGGCTGAGCAACTGGCGGCCGCAACAGCCATGGAGCACGATGTCGCCGCCACCTACGCGTGTGAAGCCCTCGCCACCATGACACAGGAACACGCCGCCGTCCTCCATCAGTCCGGTGGCGATGACGACCATCACTTCCACGTCTCAGACGCCGACGCTCACCATGAGCATGACGCCCTTTTCTACCACGAGGCCGCCGCCGTCCTCAATCTGCATGCCCAGGCGATCGCTGTGCAGAATATCCGGACACTGGTCCACGTCGTCCTCGACGTCACCTCCACCAACTATACTCGTTGGCGTGATCCGTTCCTCCTCGTCCTCGGCAAGTTCTCCTACAACTCCATGTCCTCTTTGACGAGACGGCGGCGGTTCATCTGGACTAGACACACATGGATTGCGTCGTCAAGTCTCGGATATATGGCTCCATCTCCATCGAGCTCACCGAGGGTGTGATGGAACGCGACGCCATCGCTTGAGACACGGTTTCTCGGCAATCAAGAAACCTGCGCGATCTACCTCGACGCCCGATTCCGTAACTTCGTCCAAGGTGATCTTTTGATTTCATATTACTACAGGAAACTCAAAGCTATGGCGGATGCTCTAGGCGATCTTGGTGAACAAGTCAGGGAGAGGACGATGAAGAGCTTGTTGATTATGGTTCTTCTCCTGAGCGTATGAATTTTGAGCTTTATGTAATTCATATGTCTATGGATGGTCATGTGTTATCAGAGGAAAACATTGCACATCTTGATTTTGAGCCAAAGGAAGCTATTTTCCAGAAGCCTAAAGCTACCGAAAGTCATCTGAAGGCTTTGTACATGAAGGGTCATATCAATGGAAAGCCTATCTCTCGCATGCTAGTGGATGGAGGGGCGATAGTTAACTTGATGTTGCATATGAGAGTAGAAGATTATTGGATGCCGAAACAAGGTACACCTTTATTGAAAAACTATGTTTATCATTATATCATACTTGTACCAAGTTGAGGCATTATCTTTTACCAAGTACTTGTATAGTAGCATGTCAAACCGATATAATTAAATACATGTTGCACAAACCAATTTTGAGTGGTAGAGTCGGCAAATGGGCTTATGCTTTAGTTGAATATGATTTGCATTGTGAACCATTAACTTCAATGAAAGGTCAAATAGTAGCCGACTTTATTGTTGAACATAGGGTAGATAAGCAACTTGATTTAAATGTCGGTTATGTTACTTTTACTCCATGGAAATTGCATTTTGATGGATCGGTTTGCAAAAGTGGTTGTGGTATTGGAATTGTTATTACTTCTCCACATGGGGCATTTTTTCGAAGCAGCATCTGGACATAGAATTCTTAGCTTTCTTGATGGTAATGCTGGTTATAATCAAATATTTATGGCCGAAGAGGATATAGCCAAAACGGCCTTTCTATGTCCGGGTTTTGTTGGTCTATTTGAGTGGGTAGTGATGACTTTTGGTTTGAAGAATGTTGGTGCCACATATCAAAGGGCTATGAATTTGATTTTTCATGACTTGCTTGGCATTATAGTAGAGGTTTATATCGATGATATTGTTGTCAAATCGGCTGGAGTAGATTCTCATTTGGCTGATTTAAGGCTTGCATTTGAAAGAATGCGTCGATATAATTTGAAGATGAATCCACTCAAATGTGCTTTTGGTGTATCGGCTGGAAAGTTCTTGGGATTTGTTGTGCATGAAAAGGGCATAGAAATAGATCCTAAAAAGATTGAAGCTATTAACAATGTGAAGGCTCCTACTTGCAAGAAAGATTTGCAAAAGTTTTTGGGCAAAGTTAATTACTTGAGAAGATTCATTTGTAATTTGTCCGGGAAGGTGAATGCCTTTACTCCTTTACTTCGGTTGAAGAATGACATTGATTTCACTTGGGGGGCAAAACAACAAGAGGCATTTGATGAGATCAAGCAATATTTATCTTCGCCACCCGTCCTTCAAGCGCCTAAGAGTGGAGTTCCATTCAAATTGTATGTGGCGGCGGAAGAAGATGTCATTGGAGGTGTTTTGACTCAAGAAACCGAAGGAAAGGAACATGTGGTTGCCTATGAGAGTAGAAGATTATTGGATGCCGAAACAAGGTACACCTTTATTGAAAAACTATGTTTATCATTATATCATATTTGTACTAAGTTGATGCATTATCGTTTGCCAAGTACTTGTGTAGTAGTATGTCAAACCGACATAATCAAATACATGTTGCACAAACCAATTTTAAGTGGTAGAGTCGGCAAGTGGGCTTATGCTTTATTTGAATATGATTTGCATTGTGAGCCATTAACTTCAATGAAAGGTCAAATAGTAGCCGATTTTATTGTTGAACATAGAGTAGATAAGCAACTTGATTTAAGTGTCGGTTATGTTACTTTTACTCCATGGAAGTTGCATTTTGATGGATCGGTTTGCAAAAGTGGTTGTGGTATTGGAATTGTTATTACTTCTCCACATGGGGATTTTTTCGAAGCACTTAACCGATTAGATCATAAATGTACTAATAACCAAGTCGAGTATGAGGCTCTCCTATTCGGATTGGAGATTTTGCATGACATGGGAGTGAAGCATGTGGAAGCTTATGGTGATTCTTTACTGGTGGTACAGCAAGTTTCTAAGGTATGTGTAACACCCTAAAAATGCCCATTTTGAAATTTAATAATTAAATCACTTTTATTTAATTTATGCTCATATTTATCTAGTGAAAACAATTATTTATGAGAAATAAAATCAAAGATAAGGCTAGAAACACTTTTGATGCATTCATGCTGGCTGCATTGAGTTTCGTTTGTTTGAAGTTCAAATCGGATTTTAAAATCCAATTTCAAGTTTTGCTTTTAGGCTTGCCCTCTAATTTCCTTTTCTGGCGCTGGGCCGTTTCCTTTTCGAGACCATCGACTTCGACTAGGACTCTGTCTCGAGACCGACTCCGACACTGCCGTCGATGCCGAATCTTTCCCTGACGCGCACACCAAGACTTGGACTAGAGATCGGACTTTGCTCTATTTATAGCCGCCGTCTTGAACTTCCTTTCAATCTTTCCAATCGAGCCACAACCCTAGCTGCCGTTCCCGTCGCCGAGAAGTTCCGCCTCGCTCGAGACCGTTCTCGTCGGAAGAAGTTCCGCCTCGCTCGAGACCCAACCTCGATCTTCGCCGTCGGAGCTTCGCACTCGTTGGAAAGCACTCCAGGAGGTTCGCCTTGAAAACCCGAAGCTATCCATAGCGTTCTTGCTCCGATTCCTGCCGTACACTACGCCAATTTTGATCCGCTGTCGATCCAGTAGTTTCTCCGCCGCTGTGTTCGAGCGTCGCCAGCGTCGAACCTCGAAGCCAGCATACCCCTCGAAAAGCCGTTTTATTTTGAGCCATTAGACATAGATCCAACGCCGCCGCGACAGTTCGAGGCCCTGCTCGAACCGGAGGATGCCTTCGAAGCTGACTGTTTTGCAAAACAAGCCTTTCCCGTTTTCAAAATCAACCCGCAGTCCAACTTGGTTCAAAAGTATTTTCAAATAAGTCATTTTTCTTCTGTTTGAACCCCTGCAAGTTTTTAAAGTTGCGCCCGAGGCCCAGTTTTGTCTTTTAACAGGAAAACCCTCGAATCTTCAAATAAAATTTTGTTTTGACCCTCGAAACTTTCGCAGTTTAGCCTCGAACCCGAACCGAAGATACTCCATAGGTTTTCTGTTTTAGATCCGATTAGAGTGATTTTCGCGTGTTTGTGTTCGTAGCAAAGTGTAGATTAGTTTCGAAGCTTTCTTTCTTCTATTCTTTATTGTTTGGTGTACTGTTCTAATAGATTAATATGGTTTGCATGTACTGGCTTGTTCGGTTGCTTGTGTGTTCTTCGAGAGTCCAGTTGGTGAGCAGTGTGCGCTCGAGTTCGAGGGGTACCAGGACCAGCAACTTCAGGAACAGCAGCAGCAGCACTTTGTGGAAGGCAAGTACAGCACGGACAATCCTTGCTACCTAAACACCTTTACACATTTATTACGGCATATGCATGAGTCTAATTTTGATCCTATTAAGGTTGTACCTAGTCTGTTTACCCCTTTACCTTGATTACCTTGGGTTTAATTGCATTTGGGTAGAAATTTGCTAGGCGCAGCTACTGTCACAATTATTTTACTATTAATCATGACTTAATGGTTCACTTCAATGTTAACGGTAAAATTTGCTTTTCTTTTAGCAACTTGGATCAGGGAACTAGGGCCTTTAATGTTAAAATTTGCTTTTTAGCAACTTGGATCAGGGAGCTAGGGCGTATGCTTCGAGCCTGGCCCTAGTGTCTCTCCATAAGGACTGGTTCTTAAAGCGGCAACCCAGGAGCCTGTCGCCACCGCCGGAACTATAATGGCTCTGGTCTTGGACAAGTAACTTGTAAGGCTTTAAATTAACAGTAGTTACCGATGGGGCCGACGGCGTTATGGGAAGCATGGGTGAGAGTATGGTTTGATCCACCGAGGACGGAATAGCCGTTGGCTATGCCCTCGTGAGGCACAGTCCCGTGTTGGGAGCTTCCGTTTGGCGGAGGTTCCACACGTTGCGCTATTTTATTCTGCTATTGTTGTTATTTTCCGCGCTTGGACGCCATTGACCCTCCTATTCGGAGCGCCTGGGAGTCAGTCAATCTCGGTGCCTTGGGTCATGCTGCCTAGGTTGTACCATAAGGCTACTGTTTTGTTAAAGTGTCTTGTGAAAAGCCTCGTAGCGTCCCTATGCGGTCACACCTCGGAAGTGTGATTTGTGAGGTCGATCCACCTCCGCGTGGTTGGGTGCAAAGTTCCTTTGACCTTTTACGTGACTGGTTGGTAAAGGGTGAAACCTCTGCAGAGTGTACAATCTATCATGATAGCCTTTCTCAAGGTCACGAGCGGCCTGGATCCTTTTTGATTAGAAGATGATGTTTATTATTACTGTTTAATGACTACTTCTACTATATTAATTGGGGAAAATCAACCGGGATTCACATAAATGCTGTATCTTCGAGATACCCTCGAACACCTTCGAGACTCCCTCGAATACCCTCGAAGAGACCCTCGGAATCACTTTCGATGCTACCCTCGAGATCATCCTTCGATGGTACCCTCGAAACAGACTAAAATCAGCCAACTAAAATTTTGCTAACGCAGTTCAGCCGAGTCAAACCTTATTTTTTTTAGCCTTCATTAACTGTGCTGTATTTGCTAAGTAACTTTGTTACTTACACTTGCTGTTGTTATTATTTTTGGGCAAAATCCCGGATGGGTATCAGATGGATTAGAAGGTACTGCTGCCGTCGAATTTCCTGAAGATCTGCCTTTCTACTAAGTTGTGCTCAACCAGTCAGTGTCCCTGTGGAGTTGTGGACTTCGGCCTCGTTTCGTTTGGATTAGAGAGTGTTCTGTTTAAAGTCTTCCGCTGTAATTCTCTTTAAGTTCGAGTCAAACTCTGATGTAAAACCTTTTATATTATTCGAGCATTGTGTTCTATTATCATATTTGTTTGCTATATGTGTAATGACTTCCTGGGAACACATATGGCCGCATCTCGGGTTTCTGTGTAAATCCGGGTGTGACAGTATGTCAATGCTTATATGGATTTTTGAATGCCTATCTCGATAGATGCTTCGATATTATATCTTGCTTAAATGAGTTTGTAATTCGTCATGTACCACGAGAAAGAAATCCAAAGGCAAATGCTCTGGCTCAGCAAGCATCTGGTTATAATGTTCAGAAAAGAAATTTTTCAAGAACGAAGACCGATGTTTTTAGAAGCCGAGTGTTCTGTTCTGGAGGAACCGGTCGCACCGCTTCCTCAAACCGGTCTGACCGGTTCAACCGGTCTGACCGCTTTAGAGAACCGGTCTGACCGGTTTCCTGGTGAAGGTGCTGCTTCGGCTGTTGTTTGCAATCAAGACGAAGTGGATGATTGGAGAAAGCCTTTGATTAATTACTTGCAAAATCTTAGCAGTACAGTTGACAGAAAAATTCGACGATGGGCTCTCATGTTCATTTTGGATGGTGATGAGTTATATCGTCAGACTATTGATGGTTTGCTTCTAAAATGTTTGGGTCCTGACCAAGCTAGGTTGGCTATGGCAGAGGTTCATGAAGGAATTTGTGGTACTCATCAATCGGCTCCCAAGATAAAGTGGCTCCTTAGACGAGCTTGTTTCTATTGGCCCAATATGATAGCCGATTGTTTTAAATACTACAAAGGACGTGAGGAGTGTCAGAAACATGGGGATATTCAGTTGGTACCTGCGGCATTAATGCATCCAATTATTAAGCCTTGGCCTTTCCGAGGATGGGGTTTAGATTTTGTTGGCAAGATTCATCCTCCTTCGACGAAGGGTCACTGTTTTGTGATTGTAGCGACTGATTATTTTACCAAATGGACGGAAGCGGTTTCTTTGAAGAATATGACGCATAGAGAAGTGATTGAGTTTATTAGAGAAAATATTATACATAGGTTTGGTATTCCACAAACTTTGACTACGGATCAAGGGACTTCATTCATATCCAAAGAGGTGCGTGAATTTGTTAATTCCTATAGTATTAAACTTCTCAATTCATCTCCATATTATGCTCAAGCCAATGGTCAAGCTGAGTCTAGTAACAAGACCTTGATAAAGCTCATCAAGAAGAAGGTAGAAGATCATCCTAAAAGATGGCATGAGGTATTATCTGAAGCTTTATGGGCTCATTAAGTGTTTGGCAAAGTGCTTAATAGAATATGGCCGATTTATGTTTGAAAATCGCCCTTAGAGTAAAATGGCCGGTGGATTCTGTAACATCAATCTTAGCATATTTTCTAGCGCATAAAAATTTACTAGAAAACAGGGGGGCATATGTTCGCACCCAAAATTGGCAGCTGCCCATCAGGCCGAGTGCAACCGGTCAGACCGGTTCTAGGAAACGGTCAGACCGGTTTCCCTGTAGCCGATCTGGCAACAGCCAAACCGGTTTGCCAGAGCGGTCTGACCGGTTTTACTCCGAGTTGGAGTAGAATTAGGAGTCCTAGTCGTTTCCAAATTGTAAAAGGATTCCTTGCGGGGCAAGACCTCCCCACCCTATAAATATAAAGGGCCATGGCCGGTTGAGAGTTATCATCCAATCGATCAAATATTCCATAAATGAAACGGCGTTCAAGGAGGTTCTGAGTGGCCTGACCGATCTCAGAGCAACCCTAGACGCGCCATCTCCGACGGGGTCCCTCCCGAGGTGGTGATTCTAAGCTTTCACTGAAGCCCTAGCGAAAACGGTCTGACCGGATCCCCAAACCGGTCTGACCGGTTTGGGCCGAGGCTACGGCGAGTGCAAGTTTCTGGTGCTGCGCGATCCGGCGCTCGTGTGTGTTAACCAAGAAAAGCGTCAACAATTCTGTAAGCTAATCCCTTTGCATATCTTTATTGCTGGTATTACGTTGATCCTAGAGAATCGATCTATCCATCTGAACTCAATAACTATCCTGTTTGGATCAATACTATATTGTTGCCGTGAGTTTCTTACTTGATATTGCCGTGAGATTTATCAAGTACTGCTGTCATTGGTTGGGAGATTAAATAGTAATCTATTTGATAAGATTACTTAAATGTGTTTGGAGATTATTCCCTATCTGGTTGGGAACAAAATCTATTGCCGTGGAATTCATATTTAACTATTCTGTGAGCTTGACGTGAATTGTTGGTGGCTGTTGTGGTTGGCCAGATTTCTTTACACTGATTATTGTGGTGACGAGCTGCTGTTAGTATTGTTCTTTAAGCTAGAGCATATTTATTGGATATAAAATTCAGATTATATCTTCCCTTGGTATTTTAGCACCGTAAAAGATTGGGACAGCTCTTGGGCAGCGTAGGCGTGTCCTTATCATGCCCGGCCTTGGCGACCAATAACTTCGAGGACGTGCCTGCACTGCCGCCGCCGGTCTGGAGAAACCAGACTAGGTTTTCACCCAGTTAGTGATCATCCATGGACGCAACAGGGAACGGTCTGACCAACGACTTCAGCAGCGTCTTCAACAAGGTGTGAGTCACGGACACTTTACCGCCACCGGTCCGGTACAACATGCCAGACAAGGATTTCACCCAGATCGCCGCCGCCACCGTCACCACTGGGCCCGGCCAACAAAAAAATCGCCCTCACTTTGAAAGACACCGGCCGTTCATGACATTACTTACATCCTCGTTAACCCAAAACTCTTTCTCTCTCTCTCGTCTCTTTCGCTCAAGGTCTCTTTTGTTCAAAATATTCATTAGATTATTATCGATTGATGAGATAAAATGGCGCCCTGTTTCCAAGCAAAGTTGGACACTACCGCTCAAGGTCTCTTTTCGACGTTTTAACTATAGCCAACGTCCGCACGCACACACGCACGTGTTGTTTCTAAGTTGGACACGGCTAACGTACGGCCGGCCGTAAAAGTTGCCTTCCGCACGGCCCCTCCTTTTCTAGAAAGGAGACAAAAACCCGCAATGCCCACTTTCCTTTTCTAGGATATCAGCTTCCTGTCCCCTGCTAGCGGTACACATTTATCTCTCACGGTCGCGGCTTTTTCCACCAGAAACATGATCCACACCAAAACTGGACCAAAACCACAAAAATGATAAAAATTGCACATGGAAGGTGGGAAAGGAAAATATCCTAACATGTCCAAAATACACCGAACTATGCAAAAAATTAGAGTTTATAATAGGCTATTTGCACAACAATACTTGCTTCCTCTCCCGTCCCTAGAATCAACATAAAGTTGCTGCACATGAGGGCCAGAATTACATCTATAATACAGATTGTGGATCCCAAACTTGCTTTTGTATAAATTTGTCAATCCAATATGCAATTGCATATATTTTATTCAAAAAATGTTCACCCCTTGCCTTTTCACTATGCAAATTAGAGCCAAAACAGCACATCATGGCATCATCCGGTACGTCAGGCATCATCAGGTAAACATCTGCACAAGAAAAGAACGTCACATCAGCCATCTTAGAAGGTTACACAACCTGCCGGTATTTTCTATCTTCAGTTCTCATTGCATAATTTCACTGGATAAAAAGCAGTAATTAGAGAACATGAAGTAGACTAAAAACGGGTCAAAATGAGGCAATGCTCCTATATCTAATAATCTTCTAGATTGTATTAGTTTAGAACTACCCAAATAACTATTATATCTAGGAAATTAGGAATAAATACTTTGCATACAAAAATAAAGTCAAGAACAGTACTTCTCCTAACCAAGGGTAACAAAGATTAATACATGCTACTAGCAACAAGCATAATCAGTAAATCAAAAGAAGCTAAACCAAGTGAGTAATTTTCTTGTTTATTTAGCATGATTTGACTACAAATAAAGTCCACAAATTGATCAGTACTATCAAATTGGAAAAATCATCAATATGCTAGGAAATTGCTAAAGCCAGAATACAAAAATGCTAAAATAAAATGAATAAATTGTCTATCGATTTCACATAAGTTGCATGCAAATACAATCCATGGGCTCACCTCGTTGCTGTAGGCGGGCTCTAGCAACTGAGATCAGTTGATAGGGAGTAAAAAAAAGGAAACCTCCCTCACTTTTGCTGTTACGAAACATTCTTGCCTCCCTACAGTTTTCAATTAATGGAGAAACAGATACAATAAACCTAATCTTTTGCACCCAACACCCCCACTGTTTCTAAAGATAAAGCTGTCCCTCGAAGAGGAAAGATTAGAAGAAATTGATCAATGTTTAAGTGGTAATAACCAAGGACAAATGGGTCTCTCGTTCACCTTTGCATATCTATCCCAGTAAAAAGTGCCCATAATCTACATAAAACCAACACAAAACCGGCTAACAATGGTAGACAACTTTTGTTTTTTTCTTCATAAGAAGAACAAATAGATGATCACGTTAGTAATGTACACTCAAATAATGAAAACTGCATACAACATGAAAAAGATGCAATCAGATTGAAAAAGAAAATGCCACTAGAAAAATAAGATGCTTAGCAATTCTTTTATAGAACTATATTATTGAGCACCAACATTATTGCCCATATAGAACAATATTATTGCCTAACTACTACGTAATTACCTAATGAAAAAATGGAACGGGAAATATTGACAAATGATGTGCAGATTGTACATGAACCAGGAAAGATTTCTCACCAGTTTAAGGTGTATTTTTGCTTCTAATTACTCAAAATGCCTCCAAATCTGCATTCCTCTTCAATACTTTGGTGACCTGCAATGTAATAAAAAAGAACAAAAATTAGAGGACATGAAACTATGTAAGTAACGGAGGTCCAAAAAATATTCTCTAATTTGCTATTAGCATTCCTGGTAGTTGAATGTTACATATTTACTGAAGCAAACCAATAAAATGAATTGCTTGATACTCAAGTAGAAATTGCCCAACAAAGTATATTGGTGTGCCTGGATAGAATAATATTAGTGCTTAACTAACATTATTGCCCAACAAAGTATCTCCACTGATTGAAAAAAGTGAAAATCTCTGTGTGTTCTTACTAATTTGCATTCACTATAGTAAAACAGTATTTCATTGGAGTCTCATGATGGGTAAGAAAAAGTTCACTGAAGGTAGCACAAAAAGGATGGATTCATTGTCAAGGGATCAAAGCCTACCATATGTCCATATGATAAAGACAACTGAAAAACTGTGACTGAAACTCTATTGTTTATAGTTCATTTTTCATCGTATTTCTAGAACTAAAAAAAAGGGCAGCCTGGTGCACGTAGCTCCCACTTGATGGGTCCGGGGAAGGATCCGACATCTTGTTTCTAGAACTAAAAATAGATATTGATTTCTGACTAAACAGATAGTATATATTGCTAAATAAATTGCTGAAAAATACACCACAAATAATGTACAGAGGGACATCTTCCGTGCAAACAAACTAGGACAGAGGTTTAGTTGTTAATTTAAAAGTGACAACAGTTGCTAGCCTACAGCAATACGTGCAGAGGGAAACATCAGCTGCTACACCTGGTTCGGATGACAGCACGCATATATCATCACATCCTTGTCCAGAAAAAAAGGATCAGCTACAGCGAATCGTAAATATGGATGAAACGGAAGGGGGGCAAAACGTAAGAAGTTAAATGAACAACAATAGTATGAATAAACATATGAATAAACAAAGGACACATTAATTTGCCTAAAATGAAACGCTACTTTGCCTAAATAAAAAAAGGGCGTACCCAGTGCCGTAGGCTTACCGCACTGTGCGGGGTCTGGGGAAGGGACGTAATAGCGCCCAAACCTTACCCGCACAAATGTGCAGAGGCTGGGGCTTGAACCCGGGACCTTCCGGTTACAGACGGTAGGCTCTACCGCTGCACCAAGCCCGCCCTTCAATATCAATTTGCCTAAATAATAATATCAATTTGCCTAACTAAAAGCCACTACTTTGCCTAAGTAAAAAAATTAGTAGCTTTACTATGTGTAAACCTTCCATCGAGTAAATATGCTTTTAGTGGATAAACAGCAAGGCGAAACAATTAGAAATCGAGGCTTACCTTTGTGCGCGAAGGGTCATCCTCCCTCCTGATCCTCACCTTGAATTTGGGCATCTCCTTCCCTTAGAATCCAGGGTACAGCATGCAAAATCATTAATTTATTCTTAAAAAAAACAAATCAGCAACACCTCAAAAAATCAAGGCTCACCTTTGTTTGTGGGAAGCTCCTGCTTCTCCTCACCTTGGATCTGGTAGTGAAAAAGAAAAATGACATGAACATGAACAACCATCAGTGAGAGAAAATTGGGATAAGCTAGAATACAAAACTAGATCCCATGATGAGGTTATATCATTACTGAAAATTATACAGTGTCAAGCTACAATAGCAAAAACACTTTAGTCCAAAGCTATAGTTGCGATACAATATTCCAAGCACTAACTATAAAAATTAATATACTAGACTTAGAAAAAACATGGAAAAGGAGGTGGGATTCTTACCCTTAGCTAAAGTAAAATCCTTATAATAAAGTAAATTGTATGGATGGAGCCGCATCATTAGTCCCTCTAAACACTGGATACAGACAAATATGAATTAAATCATTAGCTAGTGGTTTGAACTCGTGTATATATATACAATAAACAAGATGGAAACCTAAATAACATAAGAACCAACCATTGCTAAGGAATAATACTTTGTCTGCTAAAATAAACTTAAGAATAGTAATTTGCCTAATTAAAAATAATATTTTGCATAACTAATAGCATTACTTTGCCTAACTAATAACAATATTTTGCCTATCTAAGTACAGTACGTTGCCTAACTAAGAACAAATACTATGTGGGTGCGACTGAATACCAAGATGCTCCTAATTGCAGATGGATGATCAACAGAGGTATGTGTGCGGCAAGACAAAAGCATGGCCTTACTAAAGTCTGATCCTAACTAATAACAGTATTTTGCCTAGCTAATAACAATATTTTGCTTATCTAAGTACAGTTATTTGCTTACCCAATAATAACAAAGTGGGTAAACCAATAATACTTTACCTATCTAGGATTTCATATATCAGCACACTTGTTAGAAGTTCATATATCAGCATATTATAGCCGCACACATAATGAAAAAAAGCAGTACTCTAGCACATTACTAACACTGATATTAAGCCAGTAGGAAAAGGTCTTTAAACCCATGAAAAATCCGATGTCATAGCCTCTCAATATCTGCAATGATCAGTGGCGGAATGTGAAAAATATGAGGGGTGGCCAATTCAGTGCAATATGTACAGTATACTATACATTCTATACAAGTGCAAAGTTATATCAAGTAAAAATAGCTACCTAAAATCTAAAAAACAGGATCTAATCTCTTGAGAAATGAGAAGTAGCTGTGTAGATACCTTTACAATACATGCATACATGCAGCATGCAAAACTTTGACAGAGGAAGGAGGGCCGGAGGCCGACTTGGCCCCCGTTACGTTCCGTCAATGCTATCCATACACTCAAGTTTCACCATTGCTTTTGCCCACATAATCTGCATTTGCAAAGTAAAGTCACAGGAACAGAAATTTTATCATAATGCAACAAAAGGCTAGCAAATTACTTGAACAAATTTATACTGCGGCTTACATCTGATGTTGCAACTAGCTTCACTCTTTGCAAAAGGCTCTATCACACTGAAACAACAGATGCTGCCCAGATCAAAATAGATCAGCAAAAAATCGCACCAAAGAATCATGGCCAGCAAGCCACTAGTAACTCGTACCCCACTACCCTGCATTCCACAAGCAACCACTGTGGAAAATCTCTACCACAAACTTATTCAGATCCCAAATCCCTGGATCAAGCTCGCAGCGTGCGAGATCTATCCCAACCGCGCCCCAGTTGCTAGCAAGGTGGAGGGGGGATCGAATCGGTGTGCAGTACCTGTACCTGCGCTCATAGATGTTCTTCGTTAGTTATTTCTCGATTAATTTTTTCGCGGCGGTGATGCGACATGGTGAGGGTATCCCCCATCGGCCTCCTCCCCTTCCTCTTCCTCTTGCCACTGCCGCGAGTGGCTCGGCGGTGGGGGATCGTTGCCGGCATCACCAACTGGATGCCCGCTGCACTTTAGTCGCAAAGATCCACCAAAAAATCCCCCAAAATTAGTTCACTTCGCAGCCAAAAATGGAACAGCATCGACAAAATCTATGGAAAATAACGGGCATGACTCACCTCCGTGTGCTCCCCTGTTCTCTCCACCTGCGATCTAGACCTCCCACCGCGCGAGCTCGCCGGATCTGAGATCGATGAAGTCGAATCATCGGAGGAATGCGAGTTAGACAGGAGAGAGAGAAAGGGGGGTTGGAGTTGATTTCGCTGGTGCGCTGTGGAACGGTGATCTCTAGCGCCGTGGACATCTGGGCCTTCTGATGGTAGATGGACGATTGATCAGGGCGCCGTGCGGCAGAACAAAAGGACGGCCGACCTCGTTAAAGTCTTTACCATAAAATATATACCGTAGTTGGTATAGAGGAGGGTGTATAGAGGAGAGACGAGTGCGGGAGAAATTTATATAGAGAAAGAAATCTCGATGATCAGAATGAAATATTCCTTTTAGGGGAGGAAAATAGAGAAATATATGAGTGCGGATAGCCTAACCAAGTGAACAAAAAGAGGCATACAGATAGCTACGCATGCTTGTAGGAGTCAGCGTCCTTCTCGTAAAAAAAACATCTCGGACATGAGTACTCCCTCCATTCCCTGTTAGAGGTCGTTTTAGATAAGATTTTAGTCAAATATTGAGAATACTAGCAACGATGATGACCCTGTTCTTGTTCTCCTTTTCTTTTGCGAGCTGGTACTTTTTTCACATGAACAGTATACTCCTACATACTTAAATTGTCATGAAAAAAGTTTCAACTTAAATAAATCAAGAACAATAATATATGAAATGTAAGTTACCTAAAATTGTTGTGTTCAATGTATATAAAAGAGATGAAATTCTCTACAATTATTACGTGTGAAATAAGAAACCTTGAAATGAAAAAGAAAGAGAAACGAAAAAACAATAATAGCTGAAAAAGAAAGAGAAACGAAAAAACAATAATAGCTTTTTTTAGGGCAATAGGAAAGGGAAAGCCATGTTCGCAGAAGCCCATAAAAATGATGCACAAAAGGCCCAGTTATTGTTGAAATTTCCTTCCTTTTTGTAACTAGAAAAAAGTCCTTTTGACATCCCTCAACTATCGTAGAAGTTCGGATTTCATTCCTCATCTGTATGTCACACCCGGATTTACACAGAAACCCGAAATGCGGCCATATGTGTTCCTAGGAAGTCATTACACATATAGCGAACAAATATGATAACAGAATACAATGCTCGAATAAAATAAATGGTTTTACATCAGAGTTTGACTCAAATAAATGAATAATACAGCGGAAGTCTCATTATTAATTCTCTCTAAACGAAAACGAAGCTGATAACCATAACCCACGGGGACACCGACTGGTTGAGCACAGCTAGTAGAATGGCAGATCCTCAGGAAATTCAACAGCAGCAGTACCATCTAATCCATCTCTTACCCATCCGGGATTTTGTTGAATAGCAAGTGTAAGTAAATGTCTTACTTAGCAAATACAACACGGATAATGAAGGCTTAAAAGAAAGGCTTGACACGGCTGTACTGCATTAGCAATTTTAGTTGTTTCATTTTAACATCATCATAATCACTACATTTACATGAATCCCAGTTGTAACCCAATTAATAACGTAGAAGTGAACATTAAACAGTAATAAGCATCAACTTCTAATCAAAAAGGATCCAGGCCGCTCGTGACCCTGAGCAAGGCTATCATGATAGATTATACACTCTGCAGAGGTTTCGCCCTTTACCCACCAGTCGCGTAAAAGTTCAAAGGAACTTTGCACCCAACCACGCAACGGTTAAGCAAAGGTGACAGTAGCTGCGCCTAGCAAAGGTCTACCCAAATGCAATAACCCAAGGTAATCAAGGTATAGGATAAACAAAGCTAGGTACAACCTTAAAAGGGTAACAATTTAGACACATGCATATGCAGTAAATAATGTAAGATGTGTGTTTAGGTAGCAAGGATTGTCTGTGCTATACTTGCCTTCGTCAAACTGCTGCTGCTGCTGCTGGTCCTGCTCCTCGTAACCCTCGAACTCAAGTGCGTACGGCTCACCGACTGGACTCACGAAGCAACACACAAGCATTCACACAAGCTAGTACATGCAAACAATATTAATCTATTAGAATAGTACACCAAACAGTAGCAACAGAACAAAAGAAGGCTTAGAAACTAATCTACGCTTCGCTACGAACACGTGAGCGCGAAAATCACTCAAATCGGAGCTAAAACGAAAAAGAGCTAAAACGGAGAAGTTATGGCGTTTCTACGGTTCTGGGGCTTGCTGGCAAAGTTTTAAAAGTTCCAGGGGCTTATTTGCAAAAACTCAGGGGCTAAAACATAATTTTATATAAAAACAGGAGGATTTATTTGCAATTTAACCAAAACAGGACCTCGGGTACTAATTTTGAATAAGACAGGGGGTTTTCTGTAAAAATCGGGACCTAATTCTAATTATTTTTGAATAGATCTGGACCGCGGGTTAATTTTGAAATAGTGGAGGGGCTCTTTTGCAAAACAACCGCAGCTGACTCGGGTTGACCGGTATTGACTCAGGTTTGACTCGGGTACCGGCGGATGCGGGCCGTCAGATTTGGATCCGACGATCCAAAATAGATCTAGGGGAGGGGATGTCGGCGGCGGCGTTGGCTGGCGGCGGCGCTGGACGGCGGCGGTGGCGCATCGCCGGTGAAGAGGCGAAAACGCGCTACGGGGCACGGTTCGGGCGAAAACGCGCTAGGAGGCTCGGTTCGGGGCGGGTCTTGGCGCTACGGGTGCGCGGGACGACGGCGAGTCGAGCGAGGTGGGTCTCGTCGGCGGCGAAGCAGCGGAGACGGCGATCGACGAGCAATGGCGGCGGCGGCGCTCGGGCGATGGCGGCGAGCACGCGACAGAGGGGAAGAGAGAACAAGGAGGGGCCGGGAAGGTTCGTTACCTTCTCGCGAAGCTCCTGGAAGGGTCGGCGGCGGCGTAGCGGCGACGACGTGGCAGATCGACGACGGCGCAGAGCTCGGCGGTGGCGGCTATGGCGG
>OAMR01000762.1:230369-255920 GCA_900205405.1 Echinochloa crus-galli | reverse complement strand
AGCCAGCCGGCGCGGCGCGGGCGGCGGAGCGGCACGGCCCGGGTCGCGGCCGAGGATTTTTTTTTTATTTTTTTCAGATATAGTTTGTCGTCTTTGTTTTGCACTCGGTAAAGGTGGGACAGCTTTGCCGAGTGTCCGCACTCGGCAAAGCCTACGTTAGAAACTCGCAAACGGCTGCGAACGTCGCCATGCCGTTGGTGGCCGTCTGTTAGTGCTTTATTTTACCGAGTGTCAGCTTCAACACTCGGCAAAGCCTTTGCCGAGTGCCGAGGCAGCCTTTGCCGACACTAGATATGCCGAGTGGGCTTTGCCAAGTGTTACACTTGGCAAAGATTTTACCGAGTGTAAAAGGGCTTTTGCCGAGTGCCCCAGGCACTCGGCAAACACCCGGTTTCCCGTAGTGACTCCTGCCAATCAGTACCCTTGACTTTTTGGCAAGGATTTTGACTTGCATGTAATTCAATATACTATTCCCCCGTTCTAAAAATACTGACGTTTAGGACAAGGTTTGGGTCAAACATTTGGAATATAAATCATCAATAACTTTTAAGTTGTTGAGTTTGTAAATGTGAAAACTATATGAATAGATTTGTGTTGAAAAATACTTTTATAAAAGTATATATATATCACTCTTTTATAAATATTTTTATAATAACAAGAGGCCAAAGTTGTGTTTTGGAGACCGTGTCGCTGTCCTAAACGTCAATTTTTTCGGAGGGAGTACCTCCGTCCCAAATAGAGTCCAACTATTGCATCATGAGGAGTCAAACAATTCCAAATTGGGAAAATTAGTTTCATAGCATCGAAAGATCGCTACATCTGGAAAATACCATTGAAAGATTGTGGCTCCATAAAATACCATTAAAAAATGATCCATCATCTAAAAATATCATTGTGTGGCGTCCAGTGAAGACGTCGTCATCCCAGTCGTCCTTCTTCTCCACGGCGCCGTAGTGCTCGATGTTCCCTCATCCTTGGGCATGCTCCTCAGGCTGTCGCGGCACCTGAGTGCACGATGGCCGATGGGGCGCAGCGAGGGTGCTAGCTGGGGCACAGTAGGGGTGCTGACCTACGCGCAGCACGAACACACTAGCTTGGTGCGAGAGGAGGCAGGCGGTGGCCTGGGGCTGAAGGGGCAGGACTGCAGGAGTAAGCGGCGGCGTTCAGCGTAGGAAGAAAAATGTCACACCCGGTTTTCAAAGGAAAACCAAGTGCGTTTCATATGTGCGCCAGGATCATGTTTACACACATATGATAGACAAAAGAGTGTAATATCGAAACACAATGTTCTAAATTACAAGAGATTTATTATAGTATTCATATTACACTCTCGGGAGACACGAAGGTCTTTATCGCAGAACAAGCGATAGCTAAACGAAGCGTCTTCAGCTTTCATCTTCCACAGGCATCTTGACTAGCAGCAGCCCAATCCTCAGAACTCAACGTAGTCGCTGTAGTATTCTTCTCCATTTCCTTCTTCTGATTCAGCAATGGCAAGTGTGAGTACACCTAACTAGGTACTCAGCAAGCGGGGTGAAAATGCAAGGCCACAAGGATAGGCTAAGGTTCACAGCAGTGAGCTTTTTAAAGTTGGTCAAGTTTTATTAGCAATTTCCTATTTACTAGATGTAAGTTTATACCATCCCACTTAAGCATTTAAAAGAACATCTTTTTCCAAAACCCACGAGTAAAACCACGATTTATATTCCATCTTTAAGTTTAATTATCATGTGAGGGTCCAAGCCGCTCTTGACCGTGAGCACGGCTGATATATCAGTTTTACACTCTGCAGAGGTTGTACACTTTCACCATAGCTCGTGTTCCCCATGTTGCCCGGGTTTGCAAGGCCCTTAAACACTTCCGAGGTGAGTGGCTAGGGTCCACTACGAAGCCTTTACAAAGATATGCAAAAGTCCAACAACCCGCAAGAGTTACAGCTAGGGCGGACCACAACCCTTCCTAATGGTCAGCACCTTAGCAAAGGCTGCTACCCCAAGAGGACCGAGCTGTGACCCCTGCAACCCCAATCCCCCTATGCTCCTCGCAGGCGGATAAGGCCATCAGTGCAATCACACACCTAATTAATTGGCTAAGGTCAGAGCCCATTAACACCATGGTTGCGCTGTTTTCCTGGGTGGTCACTCCATGTTCCGATTAAATAATCGTTCTCTTGTATTAACCAACATTCAATAATTTTATAAAGGTCCAATTTAACCATTCCCAAGGTATTGCAACACTAAGCATGAACTAACCCAAAATATTATTTAAAAACAGGGGTTGGTACAAGGGAGCATGGTAAAAGACTAGATAAATCCTTAAAAGGTATTCCCATCATATTAATGCAATAATAGTAAATTTTAGTTTGACATGCAGTTATATAGGACAAAAAGAATATGCGGGGAGGGCCACTTGCCTTGTCCTCAAAAAGCTCTTCTTCTTCTAGAGTGTTCTGAATCCGCGTCGACTGGCGATTCTATCAGCATTAGGGTCCTGGGCTTCGGTATCAGCTGAAGCCGTCCAACCAGATGTTATTCTTAACAGACTAAAACAAGCATCTAAAACTAATAAGCTCGAGAAGACGAACGCTTGGACACCAAGAACGCTAAAAACGGAGCTAG
Source organism: Echinochloa crus-galli (assembly GCA_900205405.1). Taxonomy (NCBI): domain Eukaryota; kingdom Viridiplantae; phylum Streptophyta; class Magnoliopsida; order Poales; family Poaceae; genus Echinochloa; species Echinochloa crus-galli. Next base: position 253,302 of record OAMR01000762.1, on the reverse strand, counting down.
GACGAAAAAGATATGGCCAAAACAAGTTTTAGGGACTTGTTGGCAACGAAACTAAGTTTTCAGGGGCTAAACTAAAGAAAACCAGGGGCTAAAACATAAATACGCATTAAACCCGAGGGCTAACGCGTAAAATACAGGGGTTGGGCTTCGGGATACAAAAACAGAGAAGCTTGGGGTGCTTTCTGTAAAATTCAGGACCTAAATCTAATTATTTTTGAACTAAAGAGGATGGCGGGTTAATTTCAGAGAAAAGCAGGGTCTCTTTTGAAAAATAGCCTCGGTTGACCGTTATTCAGCCGATTGACTTCGGTCAGATTGAACGTGGGCCGTTGATATTGCGTTGGTCGGCTGACAGAGAGGGGGTGACACGGACGGCGGCGGGAACGCCGGCGAGCGGCGGCGCCGGGCCGGGAACACGCCGGCGATGCTCGAACTCGAGCTGTCGGGCTCGGTTTGGAGTGCGGATTGGCGCTAGAGGACCGTGGTGAGCTGGCGAACACGATGGGGGTGATCTCGTCGGGGATTGCGCGGCGGAGCCGGCGGCCGACGGTGAACAGAGGCGGGCGGCGGAGAACAACTCCGGCGAGAGCGCTAGTGAGTGCTAGCGTGCAAAAGTAGCGCGCGAGGGAGAAGGCGAGAAGAGGCTCGGGGTATTGCTGGGGAGTTGGCGAACGCGTTCAGGGGGTTCGAGTCCTCCAATTCGCTACGGTGGCGGTGCTCGTCGACGGACGGCGGCGGCGGAGCGCCGGCGAGGGCCGTCGGGGTGTAAACAGAGCGAGACAGAGAACGAGAAGGGGTTCGGGGGCATCGTTACCACGGTGCGAAGGTCCTGGAGTGGAAGAAGAGGGCGGAGCGGTCCTGGAGCGGCGGTCCGACGAGGCGGCGGCGCTCGGCGGTGGCAGCGGCGGAAATTGGAGCGGCTCCGAGGAGAGTGGGTGGCGAGAGGGGTCGAAGAGGGTTCCTGGGGGCTCGGTCGGTGCTTAAATAAGGTGGAGAGGGGAGTGGGAAGGCCGGCATGGCAGGGGTCGGGGAGGCCGGCCATTAATGGCGTGCGGTAGTGGAGAGGCTCGGTGGTGCGGCCGTTTCGGCGAAATGGCGAGTGGGTTGGAGTGGTGCGGCCGTTGCTCGGGCTCGGTGGACGGGGAGAGAAAGGGACGCGGGAGAGGGAGCGGCGCGGGGGAAGGCCGAGCGGCGCGGTCGGCGGCGAAGCAGGGGAGGCGTTGCTGGAGGTTGGGGACACCCCCGACAGGCGGGCCCCACCGGTCGGCGGCGGTGAGAGAGAAGGGGAGGGGGAAGCGGCTTGGGCCGTAGCCGGGCCGAAAGCGGGGACGGGCTGCGCCGGGGAGTGGTGCAGCTGGTCGCGGAAACGGTAGCTGTAGGAGTAGAGTGCTCTCCTGGCGGCGTCGTTGATGGCGGCGGCCTCGGTGGAGAAGGGAACACAGCTGTAGTGCGTCGAACGGATCCTCCATCCGGAAGCCTCTGGCTGAGGTACCCGGACGTGTACCTGAGCGGTGTAGTAGTCCTCCAGGCCGGGCTCCTCGAAGTGCTCGACCACGTACTGAGGCTTTAGAGTGAACTCTAAAAACCCCAGTAGTGCCTCCAGCAGTCTGCAGAACTGCCCGGTACCACCCAGCGAGGAGTGTAGGTGGTACTTCGGACCTCGCTGGTGAGGCTCCTCCGGGTCCTCCTCCTCGTCGTCGTGGTCGCTGTCGTGGTCCTGACCCTCGTCCTGAGCCTGCACCTCAGGCTGTGCCACTGGCTGCACCTGCACCGGGACCTCCTCAACTGGTGCCTCCACAGGGTGCTGGGGAACTGACGGTCCAGCAGGGCGTGAACCTCCGGTGACAGCACGAGCGGTCGGCAACTCACGAACCATCTGACAAAGAAAAGAAAACTGACTCAGTATAGAATAAATCAAAATGATGAAATCTTTTAACAAAAGAAATAATGTAAATTAGACTTTTATATGAAAATAGGGGAATTTTGAAAGATGACATGGCTTTCTAGATGTTGAGTCCTTAGTTTCCGGCCAGTTCTAACTTAAGGCTGCGTCCTACAGTCAACACTGCTCTGATACCACTCCTGTCACACCCGATTTTCAGAGGAAAACCAAGTGGAACTCCATGCAAACACACAATTCGTGACATGTACAATTCTGCTAGCCTGGCTCCTGAGTAACTGGTTTTAACTGGTATAAAATGAGCAACTTTGGTTAACCTGTCCACGATAACCCATATGGAATCATAACCATCGCGTGTACGAGGTAAACCTACTATGAAATCCATACCAATTTCTTCCCACTTCCACTCAGGTACTTTCAATGGTTGCAGCAATCCTGCAGGTCTTTGATGTTCTGCTTTTACCCTTCTTTTACTCTTTGACATATGTCACACAGGGCGACATGAGCTGCGACATCTCTTTTCATTCCGTACCACCAATATTTCTGTTTTCCAGGGTGAATAGAGTATGCCGAATCATGAGCTTCTCTCAGTATAGTCTCACGTAGGTGATCGTCTTCTGGCACACATATCCTGTTTCTGAACCATATGGTTCCCTGATCGTCTTTCTTGAAATCGGGAACTTTTCCTGAATCAATCAGCTTTTCGTATTCCTTGATCTTTTCATCTGTCAACTGCCCTTTTCTGATTTCCTGTTCAAGTGTCGATTCGACCTCCAAGGTCATAGATTCACTCTGGAGGAATGTTACCACGAAGCGATGCGTTTGGTGCAGTCGGACGGGGTGGAGCAGTGCCGGAGCGACGGATCGACGACGCGGCGGCGCTCGGGCGGTGGCGGCGGCGTGAAATTGGAGCTGCTCCGAGTGTGTGCGAGGTGTGAGCGAGCGAAGAGAGGTGCACAGGGGCTCAACCGAAGTATAAATAGGGCGGAGAGGGGAGTGGGAAGGCCGGCACGGCGGGGGTCGGAGTGGCCGGCCATTAATGGCGCTCGGCGGTGGAGAGTTCGGTGGAGAGGCCGTTTCGGTGGGAGAGCGAGGGGTTGGAGTGGTGCGGCCGTTTCTCAGGCTCGGTGGACAGGGAGAGGAAGGGTCGCGGTAGAGGGAACGGCGCGGTCGGCGGCGAGGCAGGGGAGGGGCTGGAGGAAGGGGAAGAGGGAGGGGCTGACGAGCGGGGCCCTCCTGTCAGCGGCGGTGAGAGAGAGGAGAATTGGGCTGTTGTTGGGCCAGAAGCGGGGACGGGCCGCGCGGGAAAAGGAAAAAGAGGGGGGAGAAGGAGTGGGCCGCGAGCGGCTGCTGGGCCGAAAGAGAGAGAAAGAGAGACGGGCTGGGCCAGGGAGAGAAAGAGAGTTTGAGAGAAAGTTTAGGGAGCGCTTTCGGACTTATCCTGATTTTGAAATTCACACACAAATCAAACAAAAGACATGCAAACCAAAAAATGATGCACATGCACTTATTGCTCCAAAATTATTTAAATGATGTTTAAATATTTTTAGGCTCAAATTCTTAATTGATGGTATCCAGATCGCAGATCTATCTTGGAAAATACCTTTGCACCTCTCATCTGATCAAACAGATCTTCGATTCTAGGTAACGGATATTTATTCTTGATGGTTACTTCATTAAGTGATCGATAGTCTATACACAATCTCCGAGAACCGTCTTTCTTGTCTACAAAGAGGGTAGGGGCTCCCCATGGTGACGAGCTAGGGCGGATAAATCCTTTACTTAATAATTCTTCTATTTGTTTCTTAAGTTCTGCCAAGTCTTTAACATCCATTCTATATGGCCTCTTAGATATAGGAGCAGTACCAGGTAAAAGTTCAATGCTGAATTCAATATCTCGGTCAGGTGGCATACCTGGTAAATCATCTGGAAATACATCCGGATATTCGTTCACTATTTTGATATCTTCCAGAGTTTTGCCTTCCATATAATTTATTGTTCCGCCTTCTGTTGATGAGGGAGTTGCCACATACTCAATTCTGTCTCCTTGAGGGCTGGTTAAGAGTACTGACTTCTTTCGGCACTGGATAGATCCATCCCACTGGTGTAACCAATCCATTCCCAGAATTATATCTATTCCCCAACATTTTAGAACTACCAGATCAGCTGGGAAATCTACTCCCATGATGTTAAGAGTCACCTGTGGGCATAATAGACTGGCTTGCATTTCTCCGCCGGGAGTACTAACTAATAATTGCTTTTTCATAGCCCTCATGGCCATGCCATGTTTTGCCACAAATTGTTCAGTAATAAATGAATGCGTTGCTCCAGAATCGAATAAAATTGTTGCAGGGTTATAATCTTCTGGCACACATATCCTGTTTCTGAACCATATGGTTCCCTGATCATCTCTCTTAAAATCGGGAACTTTTCCTGAATCAATCAGCTTTTCATATTCTTTGATCTTTTCATCTGTCAACTGCCCTTTTCTGATTTCCTGTTCAAGTGTTGACTCGACCTCCAAAACCATAGATTCACTCTGGATGCATTCCACGCTGGGGACAGCTGTTAGCATAGTGTCCCAGTTCTCCACATTTGAAACATCCATTTGGCTGTACTGGAGCATTGTTCCTCACAGGAGCGCCTGTGGCATTGCTTGGGCGGGGAGTGGTTGAATTGTTGTTCGGTCGATTCTGCTGAGGATTAGAAGTACGGGGTGATTGCTGATTGAAGCGCTGTGACTGCTGAAATGAACGTTGCAACTGCATGTTTTGTGGATAACCTCCATTCTGTCCACTAGAGCGGAAGTAAGAACCCTGAGAGGAATTGTAGCAGGGGCGAGTGTTACTGCTAGACTGTCCCTGGAACTTCCGTTTGTGTTCACCAATTTCCTTGCGCTTGCTTTCCAGGCCAATAGCTTTATTCAAAAGGGTCTGGAAATCTGGAAAGATGTGGCTCTGCAGCTGATAGTTGAGTGGCCCTATAAGACCATCCAGAAATCGTTCCTGTCTCTTGACATCAGTGTTGACCTCCTCAGGTGCATAGCGAGATAACTGGGTGAATTTGTCCAGGTACTCGCTGACGGACATGTTGCCTTGCTTCAGTGCGAGGAACTCCTTCTGCTTTAACTTCATAACTCCAGAGGGAATGTGGTAAGCTCTGAAGCTATCCCTGAACTCCTGCCAGGTGATGTGGCACACATATCCTGTTTCTGAACCATATGGTTCCCTGATCATCGTCGTATCATGCGGTGGATTAACTTGTTTTGTTATCATGCTTGACGGGTGCTGCTTTCGGCCTATGCATTCTTGTTTTCAATGTAAATTCGTGACTGTGTTGTGGGTTCGTAACTAAACATTGAGTGCTTTTAGCTTTTCATGATTAGATTGTATCATGCGGTGGATTAATCTAATCTGATTAGTGGCGTGGTTACAAACAAGTCGTATCATGCGGTGGATTAACTTGTTTTGTTATCATGCTTGACGGGTGCTGCTTTCGGCCTATGCATTCTTGTTTTCAATGTAAATTCGTGACTGTGTTGTGGGTTCGTAACTAAACATTGAGTGCTTTTAGCTTTTCATGATTAGATTGTATCATGCGGTGGATTAATCTAATCTGATTAGTGGCGTGGTTACAAACAAGTCGTATCATGCGGTGGATTAACTTGTTTTGTTATCATGCTTGACGGGTGCTGCTTTCGGCCTATGCATTCTTGTTTTCAATGTAAATTCGTGACTGTGTTGTGGGTTCGTAACTAAACATTGAGTGCTTTTAGCTTTTCATGATTAGATTGTATCATGCGGTGGATTAATCTAATCTGATTAGTGGCGTGGTTACAAACAAGTCGTATCATGCGGTGGATTAACTTGTTTTGTTATCATGCTTGACGGGTGCTGCTTTCGGCCTATGCATTCTTGTTTTCAATGTAAATTCGTGACTGTGTTGTGGGTTCGTAACTAAACATTGAGTGCTTTTAGCTTTTCATGATTAGATTGTATCATGCGGTGGATTAATCTAATCTGATTAGTGGCGTGGTTACAAACAAGTCGTATCATGCGGTGGATTAACTTGTTTTGTTATCATGCTTGACGGGTGCTGCTTTCGGCCTATGCATTCTTGTTTTCAATGTAAATTCGTGACTGTGTTGTGGGTTCGTAACTAAACATTGAGTGCTTTTAGCTTTTCATGATTAGATTGTATCATGCGGTGGATTAATCTAATCTGATTAGTGGCGTGGTTACAAACAAGTCGTATCATGCGGTGGATTAACTTGTTTTGTTATCATGCTTGACGGGTGCTGCTTTCGGCCTATGCATTCTTGTTTTCAATGTAAATTCGTGACTGTGTTGTGGGTTCGTAACTAAACATTGAGTGCTTTTAGCTTTTCATGATTAGATTGTATCATGCGGTGGATTAATCTAATCTGATTAGTGGCGTGGTTACAAACAAGTCGTATCATGCGGTGGATTAACTTGTTTTGTTATCATGCTTGACGGGTGCTGCTTTCGGCCTATGCATTCTTTGTTTACTGCGAATTTATGATCATGTTTCACCCTTTTATTTATCTATCATGCTCTGTTTCTCGTTAATCGGCTATGAGTACGTGTTCATTCGGTTGAAAGCCGATCTTTCGTCATGCTTACGTCACGCATTCGGCAGTGCGCTCCTTGCGTGCCTTGCCGATTGCCGAATGAGGTTTTAACTGCCGACAGATAGCTTCCCTGTAGCTATATGTCTCTCAAGATTGGCTTCAACGCCGCAAACATGGAACTGTCTGGTCTCACCCGGCACGTTCCAGGTTTTAATCTAAACGTTTTTATCCCTTTGTTAGTTTTCAGGCAAACTGACTGGCACGCTTCCGGATTCGAAAGCCCGGGCCACGTTTGAAGCCAGCTTTGTTCGGCTTGCTGTGTGCTTGGCGTGAGGTGCGGATTTTACGTCAACACACTTTTTGGCACGCCCGGTGGGACACACACAAGTTTTCAAGATGCCTGAGTTGAGCGACATCATGGATGTCACTTTGGAAGAATTGTCTGAAGAGCATCAACAGATGGTAAAGGCTGCTGCTAGTCAATTCATTAACAAATGTTTACTGTCTTTCGCCAAGAACAGGAGTGGTGCACCTTTTCTCAAGTCCGATCTGCCAAGAGTTCTCCTTCCTGGGCAATCTGATCTTACTGAAGAAGAAGAGAGGGAGAGATTCTCGGGCTTGTTATACAAAGCTTTGGGAGAGACAATGACCAATCACAATGCTGCGTTCTTAAACAGTTTTCGGCATACAATGATAAGCATTTTTGGTCAGCATGTGGATAAACCCTTTGAGCAGACACATGGGCAATTGGGTGGCCCGACATACTTCAATGTTCAAGCACCAGTTCAGAAACCACATGGTAAAGGAAATGCTGATGAAACTGGAGGTTCTGGTGTTAAAGATATAAATGGACAACCGATTCGGCAAGATCCTCAGCTTGCACTGCCGAAAACTCGCACATACGGTGATATGGCATTCGGCACCACAGGGAATCCGCCTGCTTCTGCTTACAAGATATCTCCCTTGAACAACAGACTGCAGAGGGATTTGTATGGAAACGGATATTCAGAGTTTATGGATTACAATGCTATCGACGCCCTCCCGAATCCTGGGTACGTTGGTACTGCAGGCATGCTTGCTGGGAGACCAGGGAATCAAGACACCAGTATTGACCTCATGGTGCAAAAAATGACCGATGTATTGCAAAATCAATTCGGTCTGAAGCCTAAAAATCAGGGATACATGTACTCGTCTCCTTTCCCTGAATGGTACCAAAGGGTATCATTGCCGAATAGAGTCAAGGTGCCTACAGAGTTTACTAAATTTTCAGGACAAGATGATACAAGTACTGTGGAACATATAGCTCGATATCTGATGCAGCTTGGAGAGGCTTCGGCAGATGAGGCTTTCAGAATTAGATACTTTCCTTTGTCACTGACGGGTCCAGCTTTTACATGGTTTGCTTCTTTGCCTGCTCAGTCGATCTGTACTTGGAAGGACCTGGAACAGAAATTCCATGCTCATTACTACATTGGCAGTACCGAGAAAAAGTTGGTTGATTTGACCAGCTTAAGGCAGAGGAATAATGAAACACCTACAGAGTTCCTCAGGAGGTTTAGGGAAACTAAGAGTATGTGCTTTTCTCTGAACATACCTGATGACCAGCTGGCTGGTATGGCTGTAGCTGGCATGCTGCCTGCCATTCGGGAGAAGCTGTTCGGGATGGAGTTTGATGATTTGGGCCAGTTGTCGCACAGATTGGCCTTGATGAGTAACCAGGCGTATGGTTTCAAGAAAGATGTCAGATTTGCTAAAAATAATGATGTAGCTGACATCTATAACCAATTCCTTGAAAGAGCAGATCAAGAAGATGAGTATGAAGATAGCGAGGAAATAGCTGCAGCAGAGATAGTGTGGAGCAAAGAACCAGTTACAATGACTCAAAGATGGATCAAACAGATGAAAGGAACATATGATTTTGATGTGACTAAGGCAGACAAATTGTTTGAGTTCCTGGTGAAAGAAGGCCGAATCAAATTGCCAGAGGGGCATTCTATGCTTCGGCCCGATGGAGTGAAAGATAAGAGGTACTGTGGGTTTCATGATAGAAATTCTCATTCCATTAATGAATGCAGAGTCTTTAGGATGAAGATTCAGAAAGCTATCCAGGAAGGACATTTGAAATTCGACAACAAAATGAAACTGGACAGTAACCCTTTCCCTCAGAATATGATCGGGTTCTCGGTTAATATGGTAAATGCTGTTCCATCTGGAGAAAAGGGAAGATTGAAAGTTTTAACCTCAAAGAAGGCAAAGCAGGATGGTTCAGTTGATCCTACTCGGCAGATCACAATGGAACAAATTCGCCGGAAAAATCTTCGGTTCCCGAATAGCCGATTTGAAGTGGGCGAATCCTTTAAACCTAGAGTTACTACACGTATTCTCCTCAACAAATGGCAGCGTCAGCAAGAAAAAGAGCGTTTTCAAAGGCGTGAATACGAGGAGGAGAAAAGAAGGCGCGAAGAAGAAAGGTTTGAGGAAGAACAAGAAGAGTATGCTCGAGAGCAGGAACGAGCGCATTGGGGGTGTGCATTCTTCAGACACTGTTGGAACGAAGGTTTAAAGCTGCCTACAAAGAATAACTGTCCTGAGTGCAATAATGGGTATGTCGAACATAGGCAAAATGTTGCCAATCGCCGATCTGTCCATGAAAGAATTGGTAGGGTGCATCTTAGTGATGATCGGCGTTTTGATGATCAACCAAGAAAGAGACATGCTGATTGCAGATGGATTGATCATGAGGAAGAAGATCGTGAGTATGTTTGGCAAAAAGGACAGTGGTGTCCACCTGGTTTAAGAAGGAGTCAGAAGAGAAGAGTTCAACGCCTGAGGAATCAAGAATTAAAGCAAGCAAGGCCTAGGATGAAATCGATATGGCTCCCAAAAGACAGGCCTGACGAACATAGTCATTCGGCTCCTACATGCATGGTATGTTTCTTGCCGAATGAATTCATGGCTCCAGCTAATCAAATTGTACAGGAAGAAATATTGCCCGATATAAATGATGCCGAACGATTTGGGCTAATGGCACAATTGATGTTGAACAAACAAGCTGTTTTTGAGAAGCCAACCCAGAATCGGCACATGAAGCCACTGTACTTGAAGGGATATGTTAATGGCAAACCATTGACCAAGATGTTTGTCGATGGAGGAGCTGCTGTCAATGTAATGCCATATACCACATTCAGGAAGCTTGGTATGGGTCTTAGAGATTTGACACCAACGAGCATAATTCTAAATGATTTTGCTGGAAATCCTTCGGACACCAAGGGATGCGTACATGTTGATCTGATGATTGGGTCCAAGACTCTGCTTACGACTTTCTTTGTCATTGAGGGCAAAGGGGCATATAGCTTGCTGCTTGGAAGAGATTGGATTCATGCAAATTGTTGTATTCCATCTACTATGCATCAACAGCTTATTCAGTGGATAGATGATGAGGTGGAGATTGTCCAAGCAGATGATTCAATAAGCGTGGCAAATATGGAACCAGCTTTCTGGGAATATCAAGGCATAGATTGTTTCTCAGGCAAAGACTGGGGAGAAGGTCCTGTGGCACCAGCCAGCAGTGATCAACAGCCGATCGAAGCAGTCGGCTCTCATAGTAATTTTTGATGGAAAATCCAATTGATGGAACTGATGGAAAATTAGGACGTGGATTTGTGTCGGCCGATAAATTAGAAGAAGTGGACATTGGAGATGGTGACAAGCCAAGGCCGACATTTATCAGTGCTAACTTGGATTCGGTTTTCAAAGAAAAGTTGGTAACATTGTTAAAGGAATACAAGGACTGCTTTGCTTGGGATTATTCGGAGATGCCTGGTCTAGACCGTTCTATTGTTGAGCATCGGTTGCCAATCAAACCTGGATACAGACCTTACAAGCAACCACCCCGAAAAATCTACAAGGAAGAAGTGTTGGCCGATGTGAAAAAGGAGATTGAAAGATTACTAGATGCAAATTTCATTCGGCCCTGTAAATACGCGGATTGGATCTCTAATATTGTTCCTGTCTATAAGAAAAATGGAAAGATGAGGGTTTGCATAGACTTTAGAGACTTAAACAAGGCTACACCCATGGATGGATATCCAATGCCTGTTGCTGATTCATTGGTTGATGCTGCTGCTGGATACAAAGTGCTCAGTTTCATGGACGGTAACGCAGGATACAATCAGATTTATATGGCATTGGAAGATATAGTAAAGACAGCTTTCAGGTGTCCTGGACACATAGGGTTGTTTGAATGGGTTGTCATGACCTTTGGATTGAAAAATGCCGGTGCAACTTATCAAAGGGCTATGAATTATATTTTTCATGAGTTGATCGGCAAGATTGTGGAAATATATATTGATGATGTGGTGATCAAGTCATTGGATCATGAGTCTCATTTGGCCGACATAAGGAAAACTCTAGAATGCACCAGGAAGCATGGGCTTAAGATGAACCCGAACAAGTGTGCTTTTGGAGTTTCGGCTGGAGAGTTTCTGGGATTTTTGATACATGAAGGAGGAATAGGAGTTGGTAAGAAAAGCATGAAGGCAATTGATGAAATTGTTCCTCCAACTAATCTTAAAGAGCTACAATCACTGCTTGGCAAGATAAATTTTGTGAGAAGATTCATATCAAACTTGTCACAAAAGGTGTTGCCCTTTTCCTCACTATTGAAAATAAGAAAGGATCAAAAGTTTGTATGGGGTGACGAACAACAGAAGGCTTTTGATGAAATAAAGGAGTACATGAAGAAGCCACCAGTATTGGTGCCTCCACAATTGAACAAGCCTTTTAAGTTGTACGTGGCGGCCGATGCCCAAACTATTGGATCGGCCCTCATTCAAGAATTTGAAGGGAAGGAAAGAGTAGTTGCATACCTTAGCCGAAAGTTACTAGATCCAGAGACAAGGTATTCGGCTATAGAGAAGCTTTGCTTATGTGTTTACTACTCCTGTACAAAATTTCGGCACTACTTACTACATGCCGAATGCATTGTGTATTCAAGGTTTGATGTGATAAAACACATGTTGTCTATGCCAATTTTGAACGGAAGGATTGGCAAATGGATTTTAGCTTTGTCTGAATTTGAGTTAAGGTTTGAATCGGCAAAGGCTGTTAAGGGACAGATTATTGCCGATTTCATTACTGAACATCATGATACATCGATAAATTTGCTTAACATTGTTCCTTGGGTGTTATTCTTCGATGGATCTTCATGCGACAAAGGTGGTGGAGCAGGTATCTTATTGATCTCACCCAAGGGAGAAACATTTGAGTTTGCTGTTCCTATTCAATCTGCTGTTACTAACAATCAAGCTGAGTATGAGGCATTGCTCAAAGGGCTCCAATATTTGAAAGAAGCAAAGGCCATTGCGGTTGAAATTTTTGGAGATTCAGAATTGGTCATAAAACAATTGAATGGTGAGTATGAATGCAAAAGTGATATCTTGAGGAATTACTATGAAGAATGCAAAGAAATATTGAAGAGCTTTCGGTCAGTAATTCTACAACACATTCCTAGAGGGGATAATGGAGAGGCAAATAGATTGGCCCAAAGTGCATCAGGTTATAAAGAGCTTCGAGAAGTTTTTGCTAATGATGTATATGCATTCGGGAGTAATCTGGCAGAAGGTGATTGGAGAAAAGAGATTGCCGATTATCTGGAGAATCCGTCCCGAAAGGTTTCTAGAAAGCTCAGGTATAAAGCTTTAAAGTTTGTTCTTCTTGATGATAATTTGTATTATAAATCCCTGGATGGAGTGCTGTTACATTGCCTAAATCATGAAGAAGCAAAAAGGCTGATGGGTGAAGTACATGATGGGTTGTGTGGAGCACATCAATCGGCCTACCGAATGAAGTGGGTTATTAGAAGAACTGGATATTACTGGCCGACAATGTTGGAAGATTGTTTTGAATATTATAAAGGATGTCAAGACTGTCAGAAATTTGGAAACATTCAGAGAGTTCCGGCATCGGCTTTGAATCCCATTGTCAAGCCATGGCCATTCAGAGGATGGGGAATGGATTTGATTGGCCAAATAAATCCTCCATCTAGCAAGGGGCATAAGTTTGTGCTTTTGGCAACCGATTATTTTACCAAGTGGGTTGAGGCAATTCCATTAAAGAAGGTGACGTCGGAGAATATGGTTGAATTTGTTAAAGAACACATCATTTACAGATTTGGGATTCCTCAGACAATCACCACTGATCAAGGGACTCAATTTACATCTTCAGAATTCAGAGATTTTGCTGAAAGTATGGGCATCAGATTGTTAAATTCTTCTCCTTATTATGCCCAAGCTAATGGTCAGGCAGAGGCTTCTAACAAGGTTATGATTAAAATTATACAGAAGAAGATTGATCAGAAGCCGAGAAAGTGGCATTCGGTACTCAATGAGGCTTTATGGGCTTACCGAATGGCTCCACATGGGGCTACACAGACGTCTCCTTATGAATTGGTATATGGACATCATGCTATCTTGCCATGGGAGATGCAATCAGACTCAAGGAGGATAAAGTTGCAAAAATATTTAAGTTCTAAAGTGCATCAGCAGCTTATTCAGTGGATAGATGATGAAGTGGAAATTGTCCCAGCAGATGATTCAATTAGCGTGGCTAATGTGGAACCAGCCTTCTGGGAATATCAAGGCATAGCTTGTTTCTCAGGTAAGGACTGGGGAGAAGGTCCTGTTGAGCCAGTCAGCAGTGATTAACAGCCGATCGAAGCAGTCGGCTCTTTTAGTAATTTTTAATGGATAATCCAATCAATGGGATTGATGGGAAGCTAGGACGTGGATTTGTGTCGGCTGATAAATTAGAAGAAGTAGACATTGGAGATGGTGACAAACCAAGGCCGATATTCATCAGTGCTAGCTTGGATTCAGTTTTTAGGGAAAAGTTGATTGAGTTGTTAAAAGAATACAAAGATTGCTTTGCTTGGGATTATTCGGAGATGCCTGGTTTAGATCGTTCCATTGTTGAGCATCGATTGCCGATCAAGCCTGGTTATAAACCTTACAAGCAACCACCCCGGAAAATCTACAAAGATGAAGTGTTGACCGATGTAAAGAAAGAAGTGGAAAGATTAATAGCAGCAAATTTTATTCGGCCATGCAGATATGCAGAATGGATATCTAGAATAAGGGCACCTATGATTTTGATGTAACTAAGGCAGATAAATTGTTTGACTATCTTGTAAAAGAAGGCCGGATCAAGCTACCAGAGGGGCATTCTATGCTTCGGCCTGATGGAGTGAAAGATAAAAGGTACTGTGGATTCCATGATAGAAATTCTCATTCCATCAATGAATGCAGGGTTTTTAGAGTGAGGATTCAGAAAGCTATCCAAGAAGGGCATCTGAAATTCGACAATAAGATGAAGTTGGACAATAACCCGTTTCCTCAGAACATGATTGGGTTCTCAATCAATATGGTGAATATTGTCGAATCTGGAGAAAAAGGAAAAATGAGAGTCCTAACGTCGAAGGAAGCGAAGCAGAATGGCTCAGTCGATCCTAATCGGCAAATCACGATCGAACAGATTCGGCAGGAAAAACCTCGTTTCCCGAATAGCCGATTTGAAATTGGGAAATCTTCTAAACCCAGAGTCACATCGCGCATTCTCCTCAATAAGTGGCAACGTCAGCAAGAAAAAGAATGCTATCAGAGACGTGAGTACGAGGAGGAGAAGAAGAGGCGCGAAGAAAGAAGGTATGAGGAAGAACAAGAGGAATATATCCGAGAACGAGAACGTGCACATTGGGATTGTGCCTTCTTCAGACATTGTTGGAACGAGGGTTTAAAGCTACCTACATGGAATAACTGTCCTGAATGCAATAATGGATTTATTGAATATAGGCAAAATGGTGCCAGTCGCCGATCCGTCCACGAAAGAATTGGGAGGATACATCCTAGTGATGATCGGCGTCTAAAAATATATGAGAATGATGATCAACCAAGGAAAAGACATGCTGATCATGAAGAAGAAGATCGTGAGTATATCTGGCAAAAAGGACAGTGGTGTCCACCTGGTTTAAGAAGGAGCCAGAAGAGGAGAGTCCAACGCCTGAGGAATCAAGAGTTGAAACGAGCAGGAACCAGGTTGAGATCGATATGGCGTCCAAAAGACAAACCTGACGAATCGGGTCATTCGGCTCCTACATGCATGGTATGTTTCTTGCCGAATGAATTCATGGCTCCAGCTAATCAAATTATACAGGAAGAGATATTGTCAGAAGTGGATGAAGCCGAGCAATGTGGGTTAATGGCACAATTGGTATTGAGTAAGCAAGCTATTTTCGAGAAGCCAATCCAGAATCGGCACATGAAGCCATTGTACTTAAGAGGATATGTCAACGGAAAGCCACTGACGAAAATGTTTGTTGATGGTGGAGCTGCTGTTAATGTTATGCCATACAATACATTCAGGAAACTTGGCATGAGCCCTGGAGATTTAACGCCAACAAGCATAGTTTTGAATGATTTTGCTGGAAATCCTTAGGACACCAAAGGATGTGTACATGTAGATCTGATGATTGGATCTAAGATTCTGCTTACAACCTTCTTTGTTATTGAAGGCAAAGGGGCATACAGCTTGCTACTTGGAAGGGATTGGATCCATGCGAATTGCTGTATTCCATCTACTATGCATCAACAGCTTATTCAGTGGATAGATGATGAAGTGGAAATTGTCCCAGCAGATGATTCAATTAGCGTGGCTAATGTGGAACCAGCGGTCCTTCGAGGAGTCCACGATATGGTGGAAGGAATCCAGGCCAAGAAGTAGACATTGGAGATGGCGATAAACCAAGGCCGATATTTATCAGTGCTAGCTTGGATTCAGTTTTCAGAGAAAAGTTGATTGAGTTGTTAAAAGAATACAAAGATTGCTTTGCTTGGGATTATTCGGAGATGCCTGGTTTAGATCGTTCCATTGTTGAGCATCGATTGCCGATCAAGCCTGGTTATAAACCTTACAAGCAACCACCCCGGAAAATCTACAAAGATGAAGTGTTGACCGATGTGAAGAAAGAAGTGGAAAGATTAATAGCAGCAAATTTTATTCGGCCATGCAGATATGCAGAATGGATCTCTAATATTGTTCCTGTGTACAAGAAAAATGGGAAGATGAGAGTTTGCATAGACTTTAGAGATCTGAACAGAGCTACACCCATGGATGGATATCCAATGCCTATTGCTGACTCGTTGGTTGATGCTGCTGCTGGATATAAAGTGATTAGTTTCATGGATGGTAATGCAGGGTACAATCAAATTTTTATGGCATTGGAAGATATAGCGAAAACAGCTTTCAGATGTCCAGGACATATAGGGTTGTTTGAATGGGTTGTCATGACGTTTGGTTTGAAGAATGCTGGTGCAACTTATCAGAGAGCCATGAATTATATTTTTCATGAGTTGATCGGCAAGATTGTGGAGATATATATTGATGATGTTGTGATTAAGTCATTAGATCATGAAGCACATTTCATTCATATCAAATTTATCGCAAAAGGTGTTACCTTTCTCTTCACTGCTGAAAGTCAAGAAGGATCAGAAATTTGTATGGGGTGATGAACAACAAAAGGCTTTTGATGAAATCAAGGAATACATGAAGGAACCACCAGTATTAGTACCTCCACAGCTAAACAAGCCTTTTAAGTTGTACGTGGCAGCCGATACCCAAACTATTGGATCGGCCCTCATACAAGAATTTGATGGAAAGGAAAGGGTAGTTGCATACCTTAGCTGAAAATTGCTTGATCCCGAAACGAGGTATTCGGCTATCGAGAAACTTTGTTTATGTGTTTACTACTCCTGTACAAAATTTCGGCACTACTTACTGCATGCCGAATGCGTTGTGCATTCGAAATTTGATGTGATAAAGCACATGTTGTCTATGCCAATTTTGAATGGAAGGATTGGCAAATGGATTTTAGCTTTGTCTGAATTCGAATTAAAATTTGAATCGGCAAAAGCAGGTTAAAATTTGAATCGGCAAAAGCAGTTAAAGGACAGATTATTGCTGACTTCATTACTGAACATCACGATTCATCAGCTAATTTGCTCGAAATTACTCCTTGGGTATTATTCTTCGATGGGTCTTCATGTGACAAAGGTGGTGGAGTAGGTATTTTGTTAATTTCGCCAAGAGGAGAGGTATTTGAATTTGCTATTCCTATTCAACCTACTGTCACTAACAATCAAGCCGAGTATGAAGCATTGCTCAGAGGACTTCAATACTTGAGAGAAGTGAAGGCCATTGCAGTTGAAATCTTTGGAGATTCAGAATTAGTCATGAAGCAACTAAATGGCGAATATGAATGCAGAAGCGATGTCTTAAGGAATTATTATGAAGAATGCAAGCAAATCTTAAAGGAGTTTCAGTCGGTAATTCTACGGCATATTCCTAGGAAAGAAAATGAAGAGGCAAACAGATTAGCTCAAAGTGCTTCGGGTTATAAAGAGCTTCAAGAAGTTTTTGCTAATGATGTATATGCTTTCGGGAGTAATCTGGCAGAAGATGATTGGAGAAAAGAAATTGTTGATTATCTGGAGAATCCATCCCGAAAGGTTTCTAGAAAGCTCAGGTATAAAGCTTTAAAGTTTGTTCTTCTTGATGATAATTTATATTATAAATCCTTGGATGGGGTGCTATTACATTGCTTAAATCAAGAAGAAGCAAAAAGGCTGATAAGCGAAGTGCATGATGGGCTGTGTGGAGCACATCAATCGGCTTACCGAATGAAATGGGTTATTAGGAGAACTGGGTACTATTGGCCCACAATGCTGGAAGATTGCTTTGAATATTACAAGGGATGCCAAGATTGCCAGAGATTTGGAAACATTCAAAGAGTTCCAGCATCGGTCCTGAATCCTATTATCAAGCCATGGCCATTCAGAGGATGGGGAATAGATTTGATTGGCCAAATAAATCCTCCATCTAGCAAGGGGCATAAGTTTGTGCTTTTAGCAACCGATTATTTTACTAAGTGGGTTGAGGCGATTCCATTAAAGAAGGTGACATCAGAGAATATGGTTGAATTTGTTAAAGAACACATCATTTACAGATTTGGGATTCCTCAGACAATCACCACTGATCAAGGGACTCAATTTACATCTTCAGAATTCAGAGATTTTGCTGAAAGTATGGGCATCAGATTGATTCATTGGTTGATGCTGCTGCTGGATACAAAGTGCTCAGTTTCATGGACGGTAACGCAGGATACAATCAGATTTATATGGCATTGGAAGATATAGTAAAGACAGCTTTCAGGTGTCCTGGACACATAGGGTTGTTTGAATGGAAACAACTGTTGTAGTCGTGTCCGACTAGGAATTGTATCAAGACCTGGGTATAAATATAAACCCATGGCAGCTGTAGACAATGGAATAGAATCAATCATACTTGGAGAAATGCATATATCCTGAAAACTTTACTAGGAGAGGAGTTTACTGCTGCTATCAATGGGAGATACTTGAAGAAATATTATCCTAGTGTTGAGATTGATCGCTGATTGAAATATTTAATGTCAGCATGGCTGAAACAGCCGGTATTCGGGAAGGAACCGTCTTCAGAACAAAATATTGACAAAAGAAGAAATGGCCAATATCAGAGTGTATTGTCCTTAGTGCAGATATATTACAAAAGATGAGTTTGACCAAGTTATCACAAAAAGGACTGCAAAAGATAAGTTTTATTGCCGAAATTCCATAATCCCTAGTACAAACTAATGAAACAACCTGTTCAGAACAGACTGGGGATGGATGGAATCGGCAATGGCGGCGCCATGAGCATCAAGGCGATCTATGGAGGCCTCAATGTCGTCGATCTCCTCCGGATTGCCATTGGCAAAGCCGGGCGGTAGCCTGGAATAGTCGGCGCCAGTGCGCGTCGACATGGCGACTAGGCCTGCGGCAGTGCCCAGACGGATGCCGTGTGAGGCCACCTCATCGCCGAGAAACTTTGTTTATGTTACCAAGGCGAGCTTCTGGCGTGTCCCCAGGAGCGTTCACCTTGTTTGCCAGAGACTCGACTAATGTCTTCAGCCGATCGAGTTCGGCGTCGCGAGCTGTAGAATTACGAAGCAACGGCGGTTTAGGCCAAAATCAGATTGAAATTAAAGCGAACCGCAGGAATTACCGTCGATGGTCTCGAGCAGCTGTTTGCGCTGGTGTTGCCACTCTAGATCTGCGATCCCGGCTTGTTTGGAGATGACCTCCAGCTCACGCCGAGTGTCATCGCGTTCCTGCTTGAATCGGTGGGCATCGCTGTCTGAGTAGGGCAGATCCCAGTTGGGCCTGGGGGATCGGCTAGATGACTCTGAAGAGTCACCCGCTGCAGCCGGAGCCGCAGTCAAGGCGGTAGCAGGGTTCCATTGGATGAGCCTGAAAGTACAAAGAAAATTGAGAATAAGGCAAAATCTGGAGGAAAGAATAAAGAGAGGCAGACAGTCATTACCTCCGACGAGCGCCGGCGCGGCTCCCTTCGGCTTCGGCGGCGGCCGGGCGTCTTCTGTTGTTGGACATCGGGGTTTCTTGAAGATTACTGTGCTGGAAGAGGAAGAGACTCAGGCTAGCAGAGAGCTCGAGTTGAAAGATTTGGTGGAAGATTAGGAGTGTTCAAGGTTCTTATTTATGGAACTAACGAAGAGATCGTGGCCGAGAATTGTGGTGCATATCCCAAGAAGCTCGGGAGGTGGAAAGGATTTTCCAACCGATCGGTTTCCACGTAGTTTGGGATTCTTGCCGAGTCGTATTCGGTTTTGACTGAATGAGATTCGGCTATGTCGTGTTTGAAGCGTTTTCGGGTCTGACACTGTTGTAGCCAGCTTTGCCGAATGAGTTATCCACAATGGAGAAAGACAGAGTTAAGAAATGACAGGATTGCAAGATTGATGAAGCATTCGGTTATCGACTGTTTGTTACAATTACAAACCCAAGTGCTTTGAGATTACATTTTTAGCATCTGATATCATATTGCTAATACTCTCTAACAAGTTTTTGTCAGCTTCTTGGGTTCTAGCCAGAGCAGCAAGCTTTGCCTTGAGTTGTTTTTCTTCATTCAGAGCTGCTGAAGCTTCCTTTCATATCTTCTCTGTTAATTTGGGAAGCTCAACTATCTTCTTCTCATCAGCTTCAATTTCGGCCGATAGATCTCTCAATTCGGCTTCAAGTGCAGCTTTTCTGACCTTCTTCATTTCAAGTTCAGATTCCAATTTGGTCAGTAATTCTTTGCTGTTTTGAGCTTGAGTATGCAGGTCTTTCACAGATTGTTTGGCTGTGGATCTCCTCTGTTCTAGAGCTGGTTGAGAAGATTGGTTTTTCAGAGCCTGCTTTACTGCAGCATATTGTTGATCCAAATGAGAAACTGGTTCCAAAGAAGTTTTGATATCATCAGGGAGTTCTTGGTCAATGGATTCCAGTACATCCCTTAAGAGATCAGCATCTTTGACTTGATCTTGGATACTCTTGTGCAGCAAAGCAAGGATATCTTTCAGCTTTGTTTGATTCTCTTCTGACAGAGTTTGGCCAGAAGATGTTTCTGTCTCTTATACACATCTATCTACCCCGTGTCGTTAGTCTCCCGTGTCGATACTTGGCACGGGATTTCTCCTGAAAGAAGGTCTTGCCGAATTAGTAATGATCTGCTGGATAAAAGAGTAGAAAAAGTGAATGATTATGTTTACCTCGTTCCTGACTTCCTGAATAGGGGAAAGAAGCCTTTCAGGCTCAATGGGAGGATTCTGTGTATCTTGCTGAGGAGAAGCTGGAAGATTTCTTGGTGAAGATAATGCTTCTGATTGGGGAAGAAGTTGCAAAGCTAAAGATGAGTCATGATGAGAAGAAGAGCTCTCCAAGATTGGATCCATTAAGGATTGTTCTACAGTTAACAAAGAATGAGTGCCGATGAAAAAGAAGTTAGAAGAAATAAAGTGGTAGAATTTTACCAGTCAATGAAGCATCGGCAAGATCTGTACTGATTGCTAGCTGCTGTTCTCTGGCCTGAAACCAAGAAGAGATAAAACTGAGCAAAATATCGAAGGCATTATAGTCAAAGAAAGAAGGCTCTGACCTTGATTTTGCTGCTTGTTCTTTTCTTCTTTACAATTGAGGGAGCAGCTAAAAGAAGGGTTTTTCTTTTGACAACTGATGGTCTGGTAAGTGTTGGATCTAGAGAAGCCTGTCTAGCCATCAGTTGAGCCAAGGTAGGAGATTGGTGCCCCAAAGCAGATATTGGGCCTGCAGCTTTGTACAAGATCGCCCTGGCAAGAGGGGCAGGTGTTATATCCTGCAAGATGACAGAATCAGAATCAATCGGGGTTAATATTATTGAGACGGATGAAGGGATAAGCGTATTACCTCTGAAGTTGGCTGATAATCAGGCATTAACTCGAGACAGAAGGGATGGATTGGCGTGTTGAAGATATGATCATGAAGTTCTTGCCACCAAAGAGTGAAAGAAGGATGGGCAGATATTATTGGCACAAAAGGCTCAGGTGCATAGATAGTTCCGCAGCATTTATAAGTAAAAATCCTTCTTGTCTCTGTGGAATCCTTGACAATCTCCCTAGGCTTGAGAAATTCGTGAAGAAATAGCCTAGGGGGCACTTGGCCACATCCCAACTGTCTAGCCATCATGTTTGGCTGATAATATTCGTAAGTGCTTTGAACCAGCCTTCCTCCACAGAATTCGGCTGGCAAGATGCAGGGCTGGATGAAGGCATTGAAAATCGCTATAGATTCTACATCAGTGCACCCAGTTTCAAAGCTGAATTCGCAAGAGAGAGTGAGGTTGTCATTGTCCAAATATGGGAACCAAAGAGGATGAGCAAAGCCTCTGAAGAAGAGCTCAAACAGTTCACCGATGTTCTTGTTGATAGATACAGTGGAGGCAGCTTCTCCATAGGTTTGACAACCTTTGGTTCTCCGGGTTTCTCCTTCTTTGTAATTAATTGAAGGAAAATCTCGGCTGTTGAGATCAATGGCAATGATTTGATGCATGTACAACTGTAGCCACATTTGGACAAACCACCAAGGACCATTGACACAGGGGGTTTTCTTGCTGGTGTGCATCAGGTGGGTGGTTTGATTGAGCATATGATAGACACTTCCCAGGAGGTATTTCCCGAGTGGAATGAGTTTTCCAGCAGCCAGTTCTTCAGCCATCACGATATGATTCAGGGTTGGCTCATTGGCTTTACCACAGAAGACTGATCTGCATAGCCACATGTTCAGGAAGGCTCTGTATTCAACATCGGTCAGAGGGCCATCAGACATATAGTTCTGAATGTATCTCTTGTATCCAACCCCTGTTTTTACTCCTGTCTGCTTGGAGGAACCTTTGTGGACATATGGATATATGGTTCCTGTGACGTTTAGGCCGGTCATCATGTAGACATCGGCCAAAGTGGGAGACATTGGGCCATGACCAAAGAGAAAAGCATTTGCACCATTGGACCAAAAGTGGCAAGCTGCAATCAGAAGGTTCTCGTTCTTTGGTGTTTCAGCTAATGACAGCTCCAGGCAATGAGAAATACGCAGATGGTCCCAGTTCTGTGTTTGAGGGCTTTTGTCATCAGATATCCTTTTGTACCAATTTCTCCAGCCGGCAATTGGGGGCAAAGGCCAGTTCTTGAAGGCGTCTTGCCACTCATGGGGTTTTGTCAGTGAAATCTTGAAAGGGACCCTCTGAGATTCGGCCGCGATGATTTCGGAAGGATCTGAATCCCCTACAGGGCCGAGGAAGTAGGATGGAGCTTTTTCCTCAACGGGAATGAGGATTTCGGCAGCTAGGGCCTATCAGGAATAGAAAAGGGTGAGAAGAAATTTAAAGATGCAAATCGAAAAAGGAATACCGAATGTGCTTGAGGGGATTGAAGTTTACCTGGAGAGCAAGATCTTGGTCCGCCATTTGAAGATTGGATCTTGGAAGACGATGACTTAGGGTTCGGATCCGGATGAGAGCTCTGAAGATTCGGAAGGAGAAGCGGGTGCCGAGCAGAACCGACTTGGAAATGTTAAGTGCTTTTGGTCAATTCCGAGATAAAAGTTACCTTCTCCCATTCAGGAAATTAGAATAGAGGTAAATAAAGTCATTCAATCTTCTCAATTCCCCAATAAACCATTATTAATCCATCAAGAATTTCTTTTTAGGAAAAACCTGCTTCATCATCTAGCTACTCATTTGCTCTGGATGATTTAATTGCCGAACAAGGAGAAGAAACATCTTCTAGTCAAGCTCTGTCAGAAGAAAACCAAGCAAAATTGAAAGAAATCCTTTCCTTGCTGCAGAAGGGCATTCAAGATCAAGTCAAAGATGCTGATCTCTTAAGGGATGTACTGGAATCCATCGACCAAGAACTTCCTAATGATATCAAAATCTCTTTGGAACCAGTTTCTCATTTGGATCAACAATACGCTGCAGTGGATATCTGATGACAAAAGCCCCCAAAC
>OAMR01000762.1:191354-201576 GCA_900205405.1 Echinochloa crus-galli | reverse complement strand
TAACATGGATGGAGTACTAAATGTAGATGAAATCGAAAACTAATTGCATAGTTTTGTTGCACTCTGCGAGACGAACATTTTGAGCCTAATTAATCAATTTTTGAATAATTTTTCGCACATACAAACAAAAATACTATAGTGACATAATGATTACGAAGCGACGTCATCCTTCCAAATTTACATCTAAACAAGGGTCCAAAAATAAAGGCGGAACCACCGTAATAATAAAGGCAATGCGGGGGGACCGCGTGAGACAGCGACCACACATGTGACGTCTGATTTTTTTTACGCTATTTTATTTTGAGCATTAGTTCAGATCTGGTCGCACATGTCAGCCAAAAGATCTCGCGGGCTCTCAACGGTCATCCG
The DNA here is from genome assembly GCA_900205405.1 of Echinochloa crus-galli. Lineage (NCBI taxonomy): Eukaryota > Viridiplantae > Streptophyta > Magnoliopsida > Poales > Poaceae > Echinochloa > Echinochloa crus-galli. The sequence goes on along the minus strand of OAMR01000762.1, from coordinate 201,207 downwards.
CGTAGGTGCGGTCAAAAGTGAACGGAGAGTTAAGTGAAAATGTCATCTCCGATACTGTAGCGTACTGTAACACTTTTTATTTATTTATGGTAAATATTATCCTATCATGACCTAAGTAGGCTCAAAAAATTCGTCTCGTCGTGTACATCAAAACTATATAATTAGTTTTTTATTTATCAATGTTTAGTGTTTCATGTATGAGAGAGATTTGATGTGATTGATGAATAGTGAAGTTTGGAAAGAGAATTTTGGAAAGTTTGGTAATAGGATAGGGAACTAAACACAGCCGTCGACGCCACCTCTTTCGAACCAAAGCAGCGGGTAATTCAAGATTTTCTCGCGTCAAATCTCTCTCCTCATGCATGGAACACTAAATGTGGGTAAATTAAAAAAAAACTAATTACATGGTTTTGATGTACACGACGAGACGAATCTTTTGAGCCTACTTTTTAAAAAGTTTAGGGGATAAAAAATCTATTTTCATAGATTGAAGGGTAACGTGTTCTACCTTTATAGATTGGGTGAAGTAGACTTTTTTTCGCCGTAGATATGTAGGCCTTGTTTAGTTACAAAAAGTAACTCCCAAATTTACTATGTAAAAAGAAAATTCTCAATCACATCAAAATGTCATAACATGCATGGAGTACTAAATGTAAATGAAATCAAAACTAATTATACAATTTTGTTGTCCTCTGCGAGATGAACATTTTAAGCTCAATTAATAATTTTTTAGACAATTTTTCGCACATATAAACGGAACGCTACAGTGGCCGGCCTGACGCGCAGTCCGCTGCAGGCCCGAATCGGCACCCGGGATTCGGGATCTAAACACCGCCGTAGTAAGCTTCACCGGGCTCAGAGAACTGGCTCGTCGCCTGCTAATGTCAAATCTGAGGACCATCGTCGATTGATATCGGAGGTCAACCCAAATATTTTTTTTGCGGGCGCATTGCCACCTCTATACCCACTGTTAATTGGAAGGATGGAACATTGAAAAAATGGTGACCGTGTCCCTCGCGTAGCTTCGTGGTGGCTCGTAGGAAGTTGCTGAGTAGTAATTTCCATAGGACAATAGCAACCACAGCTTGAGCTTGCATGGCCAACACAGATGTGTATAAGAGACAGGTACTGTGGATTCCATGATAGAAATTCTCATTCCATCAATGAATGCAGGGACTCATTATTGTAACCTTCCCACCCAACTCTCTCTCTCACCGCGCGTGCCCACCCCCGACCCCTTCGCTCTTCTCTCCAGACCCGCGCCGCCCGCGCCGTTGTTTGTGGGTGGCAAATCCCACCGCCGCGCCACCCCCGTCGCCGTCCCTGCCCCATCCCCGGCCGTCACCAACCACGTCCCGCGCGCGCGACCCCTGTTCGCTCACCTCTCCTGGATCCGCTGCCGCCGTCCAGGACCGTGACGCCATCGCCGGCGGAGACACTGACGATGGCCGATGAGCTCTTCAAGGAGGAAGATCAGGCCTTTGAAGCTGGAGCTCAAGACATCCGATCGACGGGCCCAAGGTTTGCCCGCTAAAGCCGCCGCTAGGGTTACTCGACTGCGGGGGGTTATTTGTCCGGTTTTAAAAAGTTTAGGGGATAAAAAATCTATTTTCATAGATTGAAGGGTAACGTGTTCTACCTTTATAGATTGGGGTGAAGTAGACTTTTTTTCGCCGTAGATATGTAGGCCTTGTTTAGTTACAAAAAGTAACTCCCAAATTTACTATGTAAAAAGAAAATTCTCAATCACATCAAAATGTCATAACATGCATGGAGTACTAAATGTAAATGAAATCAAAACTAATTATACAATTTTGTTGTCCTCTGCGAGATGAACATTTTAAGCTTAATTAATAATTTTTTAGACAATTTTTCGCACATATAAACGGAACGCTACAGTGGCCGGCCTGACGCGCAGTCCGCTGCAGGCCCGAATCGGCACCCGGGATTCGGGATCTAAACACCGCCGTAGTAAGCTTCACCGGGCTCAGAGAACTGGCTCGTCGCCTGCTAATGTCAAATCTGAGGACCATCGTCGATTGATATCGGAGGTCAACCCAAATATTTTTTTTGCGGGCGCATTGCCACCTCTATACCCACTGTTAATTGGAAGGATGGAACATTGAAAAAATGGTGACCGTGTCCCTCGCGTAGCTTCGTGGTGGCTCGTAGGAAGTTGCTGAGTAGTAATTTCCATAGGACAATAGCAACCACAGCTTGAGCTTGCATGGCCAACACGTAGGCATACGTACGTGTCCAGCGCTACAGAAAATATCCACCGTGACGACCCAGACAGATGCCTAGCATGAGCATGCCAAGGTGGGTCTCATCTACTCCAAGGTAGGACCCACACCGTGAAGAGATTATTGTTCTAATGCGGTTTGTTTTTCTCTGTTAACTAGGTAAGTGTCCGTTGCTACGGGTATGATACATGAAACAAATAATAATAGACCATATAAAAAATTTAATTTTGACAATTGTAGGGTTGCACATAAAGTTCATGAAAGTTAGTATTTTTATTTTTCGCAAAGGAATGAATAGTGGGCTACAAAACCATGGTTGATTATACGGTTGGCAGATGGGTATGCTATGACAAATAATACACAACAAAATGATAAGCCTCCCACTGCTTTCTCCTGTCCACCTTCTATGTTTTGAAAAGCGCTGCATATCGGTCCTTTTCCCTTAGTCTCTTTTGTTCTTTAGGGTCAATAACTTGGTTGGCGGGAACCATTAATAAAAACAGTGAAACATAAGTGAGCATGATGTTCCTCCTGTGTTGATGGAGTTTGTGGCATCACAAAAAACAGAATGGCTAGCCGTGCCCCTAACCGGTTCCATTATTTCTATTTGGCAGAACACCAATATAAAAATGTTAGAAAAATAATAGTAACGGTACACACAATGCTAATACACCCCATAAGTAGAAGACATATGCTTAGGTGTGGTAAAAAAATAAATGGTTTTTTTATTTTTTTTGGTAAACACCCGTGTGTTGATACGGATAAAATACACGAAGCACTATAATAAGAGTACATGAAAAATCTCTGTAACTTTAGCCATTACAATTTTTCTTCAAATTAATTCAAATCTCATATAAATTTTACAGAAAATACATATAATTACAAATCAATAGTTCAGTTAATTCAATAATATCACATTGTTGGCCATAGGACTGAGCAAATCTTACTTTTGTCAAAATAAACCACATTCTTTTCATTTTATATGTCAAACTTCTATTATGTATCTGTAAAAAGCATTACTTCAAGTCATTACTGATTTATTTAACTAAATAACCAAATGCAAGCACTAATCTACTTCTGAGAAAAGGATGAAAAATAGAGCATGCAATAAATTTTGATACAAGCGTAGTCTTAATTCTCCATTAGGATTAGAGCTGATGATAACTATGCATAGTTATATATCCTTTGAAATTCTACATGTTGTTATTTAAGAATATCCATCTTCAGGTAAATGTTCAAGCATGGAGCTAAGATGATGCGCTCATTGTCATCGTTTCTGCAGTCTTTTGATTTTTTTTCTGAAGTTTTTGCGCCTTTCAGCGCTTGATTCAGTGATTCATTATGCGGCTTCTAAAGAGGGAATATAATGGTTGAAATGTGAAGTAATTTATGAGTAATTAGGGATTCAGGGATATGCCTTGCACTGAAAAGTACAGGTTGACAATTTTTTCTAAATTATGCAGCTTCTAGAGAGGAAATTTGGCAGCTTAAGGAGTTTCCGGATGCAACTCTCAGCTTAAGCGTTGCCAGTATCTAGAGCATATTTGTCACACTGAGTGAATTTTCAATGTTGGCAATTTGGTCATATGTCTAGAGGATTTTTTAATGTTATTTTCTTATATCTTCCAAGCTGTCTAACTAAAGTATGTTGTATTTTAATATTTTATTGATTTCATTATGTTGTTATAAGTACATTCACTAATCGAATGCCTAAAATGGGACTCATGGAGCATATATTCAGGTTATGATGGTCCTCCGGTCGCCTAGGGTTCCCATGACTCTTCCTCTTGATTCGATCTGTGGTCGTCGCCGGCGTTGAAGACCCACGCGGTGAGATCCGACGTGGGTGAGGGGAGTCGGCGTGCGGGGAGGGGAGGCGGCGCGGGGTCGTCGAGGGCAGGCGAGGGGGCGGGGGCAGGTGGGGGAGCGCTGCGACGTCGGATGGTGTTTATACGGAGAAAGAGCCGCGGGAGGTGGGGGAGGCGCGGTGCGTCGCGGAGGCGCGGGAGGGGACGGCGGGGGAGGCGTCGGATCGATGTTTGACGGAGGAAATCGATCGCAGGAGGGCAGACGGATTGCAGACGGAAGGCTCGCACGGTCGCGTTTCTCCGGCTCACTCTTATTTATATTTTATTTATTTATTTATAGAGTAGAGAAGAGATATTTTGTGACGCTTGCAGTTCTACCCCTCCATCATCGTGCATCCATCTGATTTGCCTCGCCAGCCAATCCAACCCAACGCTGGCCACATCGCTGGATGTCTCCTCGTCGTCATCCCTGTCCCAGCGGCGCCACTGCCCAGCAGGGCAAGCTCCATTCCGGTACGATCCGATCTGCTTCAACACCTACGGCCCCCGCCCGCCCCTCTCCGTTGCAGAAACTCGAGCTCGGGAGGGACCCCGTCGGAGCTCAAGCAATCTAGGGTTGCTCTAGGGTCGGCAGGCCACCTAGAACGCCTTAGTACGTCGCGGAGATGATCAAAGGACAGCAATTAGGGTTGGAAAAGGGTTTAGGGTTTGAGAGATAAAAAGTAAAGGACAAATATGTGGATTCGATTGGAATAACTCTCAATCGGCCTTAGCCTTCATATATATAGGCCGGGGAACTCTTACCCCTCATGAGTCGGTTACAATATGGGATCAAACTCGGAATCCTAAACCTACTCGAATTACAGACTCAAACCGGTCTGACCGGTTTGACAAACCGGTCAGACCGGTTTATCCGGGTGACAGCCAATTTTGGCTGTCAACACATGCCCCCTACGTTTTTAGTGAACTTGAGAACTAAAAAGCATTATACAAGTAATTACAACCTAGGAGCTAAAATTTATGCTAAGGACGACATCAAAAATCTATCGGCCATTAATCTTCATGCGTCTTACCAAACACTTGGATAGAATTTCTTCAAATATCTTCCATTGATAGCTCTAGCCAAATGATCTCCTTGTAATGTCTCCAGCATATAAGAATTCCCAAAAATAACTTTGACAATTCTATATGGCCCTTCCCAACGTGGTGACCACTTCCCGAACTTATTGCTTTTCGTCCCAATAGGCAAGATTGTCTTCCACACAAGCTCTCCAATCTGAAAATATTTTCCTCGCACCTTCTTGTTGTAAGCTTTAGCAACCCGAAGCTTATCTTTCTCAATCTCTTTCAAAGCTTTCAACCTCTTGTCGGTGACCTCATCAATATTATCCAACATCAAATCATGATAATCAACAGCATCAAGGTCATTTTGCTTAGCTAGTCTATAAGCGTCCAGATTCACCTCAACAGGCAAAACGGCTTCTTGACCATATACAAGCTCAAAAGGAGTAACTTTAGTAGCACAATGTCTAGATGTATGATGAGCCCATAATGCTTCGGATAAAACTTCATGCCATCTTTTAGGATTTTCTTCTATCTTTTTCTTGATTAATCTAATCAAAGTCTTATTACTTGACTCGGCTTGTCCATTAGCCTGAGCATAGTATGGAGATGAATTGAGCAACTTTATTCTATAGGATTCGGCAAATTCACGTACCTCTTTAGACATAAACGAAGTACCTTGATCCGTAGTCAAAGTTTGAGGAATACCGAATCTATGAATAATGTTTTGTGTAATAAACTCAATTACCTCTCTATGTGACATATTCTTCAATGGAATCGCTTCGGTCCACTTAGTAAAATAATCCATAGCAACCAACACGAAACGATGTCCCTTTGATGACGAAGGATTAATTTGCCCAATAAAATCCAATCCCCAACCTCGAAACGGCCATGGCTTGATAATAGGGTGCATCAATGCAGCAGGTACCAATTGTAAATCTCCAAATTTTGAATCTGACTTGAAACCTGATTTATCTCCCCCTGAACCTCGGCTTTCGTTTGCATCGGTTTTTGGAGATAGAAATACTTCTTTGCAACCATATAACCAGATGCTTTCTGAGCCAGAGTATTTGCTTTATCATTATCTTCTCTCGGAATATGTCTTATAGTGAATTCATCAAAAGAAGCAATGATATCAAGACATCTATCAAGATATGCATTTAATGAACCATTATAACATTGGCATACCTTTGACACTTGTTGTACCACCAGGAGTGAATCACCAAAAGCTTCAACATGTTTTACTCCCATGTCTTGCAAAAATTCCAAGCCAAATAGAAGAGCTTCATATTCAACTTGATTATTGGTTCGCTTTTCTTCCAATCGGTTTGAAAACTCAAAAACGGCACCACTTGGAGAAACCAAAACAGCACCAATTCCTTGTCCATCATTGCAAACCGATCCATCAAAATATAACTTCCATGGGGTACAAGTAATATATCCGACGTCGAAGTTGTTTGTATCATTTATCCGATGTTCAACAATAAAATCAGCTACAATTTGGCCTTTCATATATTTTAAAGGTTCACAAGCCAAATTATACTCAACTAAAGCATAAGTCCATTTACCGATCCTACCACTTAAAATCGGTTTTTGCAACATATGTTTGATAACATCAGTTTGGCATAATACGATGCAAGTACTATATAATAAATAATGCCTCAATTGAGTACAAGCATGATACAAGGATAAACCCCTTCTCAATGAAAGTATACCTTGTTTCTGCATCGATGAGCCGTCGGCTTACATAAGCAATCACATACTCCTTGTTGCCGATTTCTTGAGTCAAAACAGCCCCAATAGTTCTATCTTCAGCTGCCACATAAAGTCTGAATGAAACCCCTCTCTTAGGCGCCCTAAGCACCAGTGGTGAAGACAAGTACTCTTTGATCTTCTCAAAAGCTTCTTGCTGTTTTTCCCCCTAGGTAAAATCGGCTTCATCTTTCAACCGAAGTAAAGGAGTAAAAGCATCTACCTTTCCAGACAAGTTAATTATAAACCTTCTCAAGAAATTCACCTTGCCTAGAAACTTTTGCAAATCCTTTTTACAAGTAGGAGCTTCGACGTTCTTCATAGCTTCAATTCTCTTGGGATCAACTTCTATGCCATTCTAATGAATAATAAATCCCAAAAACTTCCCAGACGAAACACCAAAAGTACATTTGAGTGGATTCATCTTCAAACCATACCGTCGCATCCTCTCAAGAGCAAGTTTTAAATCGGCTAAATGAGAATCCAAACCATCCGATTTAACTACGATATCATCAATATACACTTCCACAATAACACCAAGTAAATCATGAAAGATTAAATTCATAGCCCTTTGATAAGTTGCGCCAGCATTCTTCAATCCAAAAGTCATAACCACCCACTCAAATAAACCAATAAATCCCGGACATTGAAAGGCCGTTTTGTGCATATCCTCTTCGGCCATGAAGATTTGATTATATCCGGCATTACCATCAAGAAAACTAACAACACGATGCCCAGAAGCTTCATTGATTAAGACATCGGCTATAGGCATAGGATACGAATCTTTGGGAGTAGCTTTATTAAGATCTCTAAAATCAATGCAAACTCTAAGCTTTCCCGAATCTTTCTTTTCAACGGGAACAATATTAGAAATCCACTCCGCATAACGACAAGTCCGAATAAAACCAGCATCTAACAAACGATTAACTTCTTTTATTCGGTCATAAATAGCGGGATTAAAACGTCTAGCCGATTGTTTAAAAGGTCTAAAACCGGCTTTTATTGGTAAACGATGCTCAACTAAGTCACGACTTAAACCAGGCATCTCACGGTACTCCCAAGCAAAACAATCGACATACTCCTTCAACAAATTTATTAATTCGGCTTTAAACTCAGCCGATAAATTCTTGTTTACAAAAGTAGGCCTAGGAATAGTACCATCACCAATATCTATTTTTTCTAAAGGATCAGCTGATGTAAAACCCTGACCCAATTTGTCCATATCACCAAGATCTTCAATAGCTTCGAACATGCCGGCCGAATGAGCTCGATGATGATCAATTCGGTCTTGAAGCCACTGTCCAGACGCAAACCGGTCTGACCGGTTCCCAGAAGCGGTCTGACCGGTTTGGCTCGGTCGGCGCTGTTCAGACCCAAACCGGTCTGACCGGTTTCCAGAAGCGGTCTGACCGGTTTGTCTCTGTTGATTCTTCTGCTCCATTAATTACAATAAGTAATTCAACCGATTTTCCATCGGCTTTAATGTAGCAGGAACAAAACCATCCTTGGTGCAACTGATCAGCTCATAGTCGGTCAAATCCATGCCCGACAAACATTGGACCTTCTCATTTGCACTAAGAGAATCGGAATCGGCCGTTGCAACAAAGGAAGAATTGTCACCATGGACAACTTCAACTTCATCGCCGATCCACTGAATAAGATATTGATGCAAGGTAGATGGAATACATTTATTTGCAAATAAGGCATAAGATTCACGATTGCCCCACCATCAACCAACATTCGCGAGATTGGCTTCCCATGTATAAAGCCTTCAAGTGATTGTTTGATTCTTGCGGCTTCTGAAATATAGCATCACAAGGCCCAAGCTGAAGATGGGATATTTCCTCCTCCGGCACCACAAAGTAATCCGATGATAAATAGACAACATTAACACCCATATTGTTATGCTCTGGAGAAGCTTCGAAGTCAACCATCTCCTCATCTTCAACCATTGGAGGATTTTCAAGCGTAGTAGTTTCATTTATAATGGGAACAGATGTGCTTTTCACTTCTGGTTCCAAACCGGTCTGACCGGTTCCAGAAACCAGTCGTACTGCTTCTGTTGCGCCCAAACCGGTCTGACTGGATTCTGAAACCGGTCTGACCGGTTGTGCTACTGGTTGCACAAATGACTTGGCTTGCCAAATTTTCTTCTGAGGAATCATTGGCCTATTTCTGTTGAAATGTTCATCCCTCAGTTTCTCAGCTTCCTGTTCCCTTTTCTCTTTGTTTCGCAAGCGCTGCAATTTTCTCTTTTGTGTATGAGTCAAACCAGAAGGACACCACCTTGGTTGAAACACTTTCTTCACAGCCTTGCTACTCCCAGCTTCATGATCATTAGCCATGACAGGTTTTTTAACAACCGAATTTCCAATAACTATCGGCTTTTTACTTTTGCTTGAATTTTGCATAGCTATTGGAATTTCACCAATTGTAACAAACCTGTCATTTTTTGCTTGCTTTGGGTCCTCTGTAAGCTTCACTTCCTCCTTCTTCTCCTTGACACGATATTTTTGCTGAGGAGGAACATACTGCTTTTGTTCAGACCGAACCGGTCTGACCGGTTTGGAAACCGGTCTGACCGCTTTGCCAGCTGGTGCTGGGCCTGATTGGTATGAACCCAATCGGTCATGCACTGGAACCCTAGGACCATTGCCCATGTAATCTTGAGGTGATTGTGGCATGGGAAAGCACTGCATCCACACTCCTTGGTCCCATGTTGGATATGGAGAACCTGACGCCAGAGGTGCCCATGGCATAGTAGCATACACCTTTTGTGGGGGAAATACAGTAGTAACATCACCACGACGCTTGTTGTTATCTGAAGAATTATTCCAACATGGTGGTGACCTTGTTCTCTTTTTTGTTGGCCGATCGACTTGAGCGGCCTTTGTGTACTTGTTCAGGAGTTGACTAAAAGTAGGTCCTTGCTTCAGAACCATGCCTTTGACTTTAGGCTCATTCCCCTTCCAAGTCGGCAGTTCCGAG